>VXAV01010003.1:319778-353769 GCA_013399715.1 Alectura lathami | reverse complement strand
AAAAAAAAAAGGAAGAAATGTCTGCTGTCTGCTACCTCATAAAAGTCTACAGGAAGAAAAGGTGGTGTACTTGTCAACTTCTCAACTTCCTATGACTTCCAAACAAGTCCCTATTTCATTCCTCACCACCAATTTCTACTCTGTGGTGATAGCTAAGGAGAATTGCAAGCAGAGTCATCGCTGGCCTGCAAAAGCATGCTCGTGACCACCAGTGCTCTGCTCAGAACAGAGCCTGTTATCTCAGGTCACATCCACTGCAGCTGAACTAGGATCTCTGCACTCTGCTGTGGCCTTATCACATACATGGGGAGGAAGGGTCCGAGTTAGTGGTGCTCACTCAACAGTTGGTGAATTTGATAGCTCACCTCAGGGTGAAGCCCCGGGGTTCAATTAGCTGAGATTAGGTCTGTTTGTTCTTGCAAGCAGGTTGCAGAGGTGGCCTGCCTGAGACATAACCAAAAATGTTAGCCTCAGCCGGGGAAAAGAATGAGTATGCAAATTCCTGCTAACTTTGCCTCATCTAACGTGGCTGTAGCAGTTCCTGGACATAAGATGGGATGGGCAATGGACTAGAAGGGTGAGAAAAGCTACAGCCTGTCACTTCAGAATGTGGATTTGGAATGTCTTCCATGCCATACAGGTCACTTGGAAAAGGACGGCATCATCACCAGTCAGATCTGGAAATGAGAGCAGATAAAACTACTCGTTCCAAAGCCAAAGGTCTAAGATTACAGGAAGCTAGGAGCAAATAAATACAAAGGCAGACAAAGAGAGCATTAAACCCGAGCTGAAGATGCACTTTGCTGACAAAAGGTGGATTCAGGCTCTTCACTCGGCTTTTCTACACCACATACCAGTCATGTCCAGTCCTGAATGACACAGAGGACACAAAGTTTGTCTTCAAAGCAAACTCTGTCCTGCCAACCGACATCTTCAGGCCGTGCATACAGCTAATCACCATGTGTGAAGCTTGTACCAGGACACCTCTTACCTCAGAAGAGAACAAGATGGAGACTATAACCGACATCCCAGCGTGCAGCTTGATCGCGTGTAAAGGTGGCATGTAATTCGCCATTGTAGGTTGGCAACGTACAGGAATGGGAAAGGACAAAGTCCTTCTGAGACTGTTCAGGCTTAAACCAAATGATTTACTCTTCCAGTCTCCTTGTTTTGTGTGCTTTAGTCAGTAAACACCAGTTTAGACCCGAAACAACAGAAGAAAGCCTTAGAAATAATCTCTCTTCAAACGATTACCTTAACCAGCAATCTGTATGCTTGGAAGGCTAGGAGGAGTGACACTCTGCTGAGGTGTGCAAAGCCAAGTCATAGTTTTAACTTTCCCAAATGGCCAAGCATTCTGCCTTGCTGCAGAGGAGGCACTAAGGTAGTGTCTGTGTTAAACAGATCCTCTGCACTCTGCCCCTCCCTTGCATTACTCTGTTTCTGCCTCAGAGGAGTATGTATTAAATCTGAGAACAGCTCCAGCCTGCCAAATGCTACAGTCACCCTAGAACCTCAGCTTAATGCTCATCAACATAGCACAGGAAAGTACTTCTGAATATCAAAGTAATTACAAAAATGAAGTCCATCCCAAGTAAGTCCATTAAAAGATAGAGAGTCCATTCCTCATCACCCCATGCAGCTCACCCCTTTGTGGAAAACCGCCTGCCCTTCTGTGCCAGGAGCTGTGAGGAACACAACATGATGAGGCAGGCAGCACATTTTCAAAGAGATGCCATCAGCTCCCCCAGCTATTTTTTTTCAACAGTAGATTTGTTTTCCTCTTCATTGCTTGTTTTCAAAACATATGCTCAGAGGATCCTGGATTTTTTTTCATCCTTCCTGCTGCTTCCAATTTGAGCAGTAGCTTCACGTTTTTCCACGGAGTCTGCTAATAAAACAGATGCAAATATGGCTGCTATTTATTTATTTCCCTGTCAGTGCATGAGCATCATTAGCAAGTCATCAGGACAGTAAAATGCTCAAGGAAATATAGCAGCCTTTGCAACCTGGTTGCTGCTGGCACAGCATGCATTTTTGGTTTCTTAGGTCAGAAAGAAGAGCAACCTGTGTTGGTCATTATTTCCATCCAAATGCTGTGGCTGGATGATAGGTCTGTATCTTTTCACCTGAGCAGATTGAGGAGGAGGGCTTTTGTTAGGTATTGAATGCTGAATCAGAGCAGCAACGCCAGTGTTCTCTACAGCTAAGCTGGTCCAGTGGAACACATTTGATAGACAGAAATAGAAATGCAACTGTCTGTAATGATCTGGGGATCTGGCAGGTAGAAGGAGGAAGCAGATCACTGCTGATGTTGAAACACCACCCATCTAAAGGAACTTAAATGGAGGAAGTGAGTGAAATAGGAAGCCGTTCAACTTTGCCCTTCCAGACACACCCACATTCCCCGATCTTTGGAAGAATCTTTTCTGTTATACTGGTGTAACACTCAGGTCATCTGACAAAGACAGACCAGAGTCCCTTTCCCTTGCTGCTTTCTCTGTTTTATAGAAGGGCTTCTCATCTGCATGCAGACTGGAGCTCCTTAGCACAGCTGCTCTGACTCCTGTCAAAACCGATGGCTGGTGGTCGGTGCTACAGCACAGGTCATCGTACGCATAATTTACATTACCACAGGGGAAAGTCTGGAGTTTCACCAGTTCAATCCCACCAATATCCAAGTGAGGGCAGTTGCTGTGACTTGGAGTTGCTGGAGACGCCCGAGAACTAGGAGAAGAACTGCAGTTCCCATCAAAGCCTGAATCTTCTCGCTCTGGAGTTGCTTTCAGCTTGGAGTTGGGGCTCAAGCGACAGATGTTCTCTAGCACCCACGATCCATAGGTTGGGTTCCAGAGGTTTTTTGTTTTGTTCTTCAGTCTGTGCGTTGGTGGATTGCTGAGTTCTAGCTTCTGGTTCGAGGTCTGCTGGATCCAGGACCCGCTGTTGGAATCGCTGAGGCATGGCAGGCTGGGCCCTCGAGCAGTCCAGTTGCTCAGGTTCTCCACCAGTAGCTCTTGTGGACATTGTACAAGTTTGTGCCCAGCATGGTTGGAGTCCCTGGTTTTAGGTGTCGTCTGAGGTGTGAGAGAAGGGCTCACCAACAGGGGCACTATCCCACCGGCAACATTTGGGCGCATGACTGTGCTCCCTTCATCCTCTGGTGCTGGGCTGCACTCCATGGGCAGCTCTGTGTTGATCACATCAGGGTCCTAGAAGAGAGAGGATTGCGCAGATACCTGTTACACCCTGAACACCTCCAGGGTGACTACCACGGCTGCATTTTCAGAGAAACAGCTATGAAAGCAAAATAAGCTTTTGGCAGAGGCTGACTTCAGGTTTGGGCCATATTCCTGCCTCTCATACCCGATGCCATAAGCTACCTGGGTACTGCACGGTGTTAGGACTTGCAAAAGCCTTCTCTCATTTATATGCTTCCCGTGAACAGCGGCTGAGCTGGGGGGTCACTGGTATTTAATTTCTCTCTCAGGCAGGTTGGATCTAGGCCTCTAGCTGTAAAATGCTGCCAGATGGTGAGCTCACTGTGCCATCTTCCCCACCCCCCTTACCAACCCCACCATGGCTTTCAACCAACACTAGGCAAGGTCAGAGTATGGACCTTGACAGACACTAGATACCTTTCCATCACAAAATGAAGGACGTTTTGCTGCTGAACAAGATGAGCACCCTTGCACCGTATAATCTCATTTTGGTTGGGTTGAAGATAGGAGAGCTAGGATGGATACGTAAAAACATGAATGAAAAGAACAGTTGAGCCAATACCACCACCACAACTGGGAAAGTAATTAGATCAGCCTGTCAGAGTCTGAATCTCCTCGTTGGGGCACTAGTGCGAGGGCATTTGGGCGGCTGGTGGTCTGTGGGTTATCATCCACGTGACTACTACAGGCCACTACCTGTGTGCAGTACTTGATTCTTTCCAGGATGGTGGAGAAGTTTGGCCGGTACTCTGGGCTGTGCTGCCAGCACTGTGTCATGATGCGGTACCTTAAAATGAGAGAGAAGAGTATCTGCTGAGCAGGGGTCCGGAAGAACTGCACTCAGTACACGGCTCAAAGGAGGAGAGCAACAGTAGGCGTGTCCTTGGATCCCAAGTTATTAGGGGACCACTACTTAAAGCAAAAGCAACTCCTATAGTGGCTGAAGAGACATTCAGCAATACTGGGGTAGGGGCTGGGACAATCACTGCTCCCTGACTGAAGGTGTCTGGTTGCGTTCTAGTTGCCTACCCATTTGCTAACCGCTGTCCCTTAGCTTGAGAGTGTGAGGAAATACTTACACCGGCCCTGGACAGTTCTTTGGTGGGTCCATTCTTCCTCCACTGGTGACAAATTCCAGCACTTCCTGATTGGTTTTGCAAGGGTAGGGCATGTAGCCTAGAGAGAAGATCTCCCAGAGAAGAACACCAAAGGACCTGTGTCAGAAATGAGCCAACAGTGCTAATTAGGTTTTGTTTGTGGAAAAAAACCTGGAACAAAGCAGGATAGGTAAAACTGCAGCAACAACAGAAACATGCGATTAGCATGATTATGAGCCAACTTTGGTTTAAAAATAAAAAAATCAAAAACCTTGTTCAAGCTCCAAATGGAGCTTTGCAGATGTTTCAAAATATTTGAATAACTGAAGTTGTTCTCTCTGCTGCATTTGTTACCTCTAGAACAGAAAATGCCAGAGCACCCTTTGCTATGTGTGGTCTAATTGGAAAGAAGAACCATGACGTTTGGCATGGCGACTCGTACCTTACTTTGAAGGACTCAACGTGTTTGAGTCAGTGTTTGGGAACAGGATGCTTGAGAATAAAAACAAGTTAGAGACCTCCACAAGAAGTGAAAGGCAGCAATATTTGTATTTTTTATGTCACGATAGGGTTGCTCTCCTTTTTTTCACATCTACAGATCAGTTGGGCAGCGCCACTGAAAATAACTTACAGCTTAGACCCAGGCAAATCAAGAGGGTTCTGCAAGGGCTTCGGCAGGGTCCGAATTTTACCAGTCACTGTTTGCTGCCAAGGTGGGTGAAGCTTCCAGTGCACACGCATTACTTACAATAGCCTATTACAGCAGCTGTAGCACTTTCCTTCAAAATCCTTAGCCTTTTGGCATCAGTGACAACTTCAGGAAACTGGGTCAGTGTGCCATTTAAGGTAGTAGCTCAGTTTGCTATACTGAAGAATCTACTGTATAGGAAGAGAAGTGTTTTTATGCAGCCAGAAAGCTGCCATTCTCCAGCACCTTTGCATGAATGTGTCACTGCTGAGAGGGTGCTTGTAAAGGAAGATCAGGTTACATGAAGAATTAGTACAGAAATATTGTTTCCTCAGCAACCAGCAAGGACTTCTGCTTAAACCTGCTGTCATCTTATGTACAAAAGAAAGACACAAAAGAGTAATCCTGCATGGTATGAAGTCATTTACAAGATACATGAACAGGCCTTGGCACTAGTGAACACTGAGTGGCAGATACTAAGAGTTTAAAGAAGTGTCTGAGAGTGTTTGTCTGCATTTTATGCATTTGCCTGAGTTTTTAACTGAGACTTCTTGGGATTCTAAACTGTCTTCTCTTTACACCTCTTGATTACCCTTGCATGATACCCTGCATTTATCTACGGCTGTTTGTTATGCCCTCCATTTGCATTAGATTCCTTAATTCTCACTCAGAATCTCCTAGCCATACTTACAACAATGCAGAGGGGAGATAACTATTTTTTTCCTTTTTAGGACATGGGAGATTCATGACCATCAAAATGATCAGAGGGCTGGAGCACCTCTCCTGTGAGGAGAGGTTGAGGGAGTTGGGATTGTTCAGCTTGGGAAAGAGAAGGCTCCGGGGAGACCTCATTGCGGCCTTCCAATACTTTAAAGGAGCTGACAGGCAGGAGGGGGACTGACTTTTTGCACGGGTGGATAATGGTAGGACAAGGGGGAATGGACTAAAACTGAAAGAGGGGAGGTTTGGGTTGGACATCAGGAAGAAATTCTTCCCTGAGAGAGTGGTGAGGCGCTGGCACAGGCTGCCCAGAGAAGCTGTGGATGCCCCATCCCTGGCTGTGTTCAAGGCCAGGCTGGATGGGTTCCTGGGCAGTTTGATCTAGTGAGCTAGTGGCTGGCAGCCCTGTCCACGGCAGGGGGGTTGGAACTAGATGATCTCTGAGGTCCCTTCCAACCCAAGCCATTCTATGATTCTGATATCTTTAGGGTTCCTGCTGAGCAGACATTTTTTCTTGAGCAGACCCATTTTCTTTACATTTTGTCTTGACCCTTACTACTGTGTAGCAGAGGCCATTGATAGACATTTGTTACCAGGTATCAGTCTTGGAGGTGAAAATGCCTTCTAGAAAAGCTTCTGGTGGCATCCACTTGACAGGAAGCATGGCTCTTCCTCCCTTGCGATAGTAACTTGCTCTGGGAAAGATTAAATATATGCGGAATGTCACACAGTCTGAGAGGGCTGACATGTATAAAAGATCACTAAAAGGAACAGGGCTGGAGAGAGGATGCAGCACTGGGGGCCAAATGGGAACAAGTCACCAACACAAGCAGCACATCTGAGCAGCACTGCCTACCATGTTTGCAGCTGGGATGGATGGATGGTGAGGATGTTCCAGGTGCATGGCTGAAGGAATCAAATTTGCTGAAGCTTTGCATAGGGCATTGATAGAACAAACCTTCTTGACCTCATTATGGATATTTTTTCATTTGGGCATTATTTGTGGTCAGCTAGCTAGTAAGTTTGCCTACGTTTGGTTTAGCAGGCAGATAGGGCCCAGGCTGCACAACTGAAGTCTACTGGCTACTAGGCAAAGATGTGCTAACTTACAGTCTGTTACCTCCAGTTAGTTCACTGGGAATCAAATTCAGAAACGTAATGGATGGTTCAACCATTTCAAATTCCAGGAGGCAGCTCGAGCCATTGAAGTTGATGCAGATTACTGAGTAATTCACAGTCTGACATGGCCTTTCACTTACCTGTAAATATCCCTGGCCATCCCAAAGTCACCAATTTTGGCTACTCGTCCTGCTCCTGTGCAGGTCAAAAGGCAATTCCTTGCAGCTATATCTCTAAAAAAAAAAAAAAAAGAAGAAGAAGAAAAAGAAAAAGGAATAATTCTAATTCTGAACTCTTAACTAGCTAAACAAACAGAGAAAGAATATTAAACCCAGTCCTGCAAGTCTTAGCTGAGTCACCTTTACACAAGTGAGAACTTTACTGCAAAAAGGAACTGATGCTACCACACTGTCATCGACCACACTTGTTAAACTGCATTTACGTTTTCTGCTCAGTGTTCTCTGAGCACTGTTCACTGCCATCTTCTCTCACTAAGGCAGAAAACAGGATCAGTGTCAGACAAGGTACACATCCAATGTCTTTCACTTCAACTATATCATGCTTTTTTTTTTTTTTTTTTTTTAAACAGCATTTTTCAATGGCATCACTGTCTCTATCAGTGACAGATGTGATGCCATTGGAAATCTTAGTAAACTGCTTGAAAAGTCAGTGTAGGACCAGATTCGGTAAACTGTTGCTTTGCTGCTTCTGGCAACCTCCCATGGAACCAAGCAAGGCTACATATGGGAGCAGCCATTTGCTGGATGCAGGTTTAGCTTGTGACAAATGGCAGAGATGACTGCACGGCCAAGACTGAAGGCTTTGTATTCACTTTAAATATGTGCTCTGAAAAGGGACTCATTAAAAATCACGGCACTGTGGGGGTCCTGTTGACTGCCAAGAAAAATGAGCTCCTTGAACAACTCGTGTTTCTTCCCACTGCCAGCCCCGAGAATTCCTGCAGGGTTTGGAATTCAAGCTCAGCTTTCTCTCCCATCATCATCTGTGACTCTAACACGGCGAGACCGGCCCTCAGTGGCACCCCCACAACTCCACCACACGACCTTTCCCCCAGGATGCCTTCTACCTGTACTGATAACCCTTCTGCGTTCCACATCCAATAACTCTGAACTGATGTCACTACTTAGTACTAAGCAAGACCTGAATGAAACTCCTTTCATACGGATTCGCTGAATTGTTGGCCAAACCAAAGCCACTCCATTCCCAGGTCGCTTATATGAGAGATCTAACAGTGTAAAACAGCCAGAGTCTTTCAGAAAGTGATGTGCTACTGTTCCAAGAGACAAGGGCTAGTTGATTCCATTTCTCTCCTGAAATGGAGACTGGTCTTGAGCAATAGCCGCTGGCCTGTCCATTTCTTGGCACAGATTTCAGAAGCTTTACGTGATGACTGCTGGGCTCAGAGATGTATGAAAAGAAAATCAGGGAACTTCTGCCTGGGAGGAGAAGTGAAAACTGGTTTTATAAAATACTCGTGGAGAGCATTTCTGTTGACTTCGTAGTGGAATTCTTGCAGCACAAGCAAAAACAGGTCTTTATCATAAATTCATTAGACCAGGGTGCGTGGGGGATGAAGGACATTGCTATCACACCAAGGGTTTTTTAAAAAAAGAATGCTGTAGTGATCAACTGTGATGTTTCCAATTGGAATCCTGATTCTCTCGTGTACTTACACAGAAATCTGAACGGTAAAATTTGCTGCATGCTCTTCCTGCTGTTTTTTTTTTTGTTTGTTTGTTTGTTTTTTTTTTTTATGATGGAAGGCTTTAATCCTTTTTTCAAAGGAACTTACTGTTCCAATAAAAACTGTAACACTGTAAAGACTGAAAACTGAATTTCCTTTTCTGACACTGTAACCAGCTTGTTGATAGCTCTGGTGTATTTTCATTGCTGTTTGTGGAAAATATACACTTGTTTCTGGGACAGAAATTTTGTCCTTCCTTCCCTGGTTACCTCCAGCATTCTGGAGGCAGACCATTCCCAAATGAAGATGCACCCTGAAGTGATTCTCATGAAAGCACCGAGAGCAGAAAAGAGAAACAAAACCTGACTGCTGTACAAGCTAACACAGAGCGACACTACCATCTAGTGGACGAGAGGCGTCTGTCTACACTGTGGGCACCTGAAAATAGAACACACTTGAAAACATTCAGTGCAAACAGGAAGATTCCTCTCTCCAACAGTACAAGGAACAGTGCAGAGCCTCACTCCTGCCAGTGACCAGAGAGATCAGCCTGGACACCTGACCACAAGCCTGTGGAGGAAATCTCTGGCTCCCCCCTGGGAAATCAGCTCTGCGTAACGCACTGCAAACAGAAACTGCGCGAGCTTAGCACGTTTTTGGGGGGCTTGCGTCGGAAGGGACCATTCCTCCTTACCTGTGGATGAAATGATTCTCCTCCAGATATTTACAGCCACAGGCAATGTCCCTCGCTATGTTCAGCAGGTCCTGCATTGTTAGCGTGGACGGTTGGTTCTGGAATAGGACACACAGAAAATGGTAAGGGAAGAACAGTGGCATGGAAGAATACAGTAGGGATGGAGGGAAATCTGAGAGGAGCAGAAGGGAAAAGGAGAGACATTTATACAAGGTGGGGGATAGGCTGGAGGAGTCAGGAGCAAAGAGGAACACAAGTACATCAAAGGAAAGAGCTAGAAAAGGAGCAAACTTCTATTTAATGTTTGTTTCTGAAGATTTCAGTTCTGAGCACAGTGCATGAGTGCAGGCTGCTGAGGGATTTCTATCCTGGCCTGAATGGCCTAGCAAAGAGGGTGGGAGAGAACTGCTCCCTGGTGGTGTTGGACTTTGTGAAAACAAAAGACAAACAAGCTTCAAAGGTGAAATGGGAAGTAAAAACAAAACAAACAAAAACGAAACCAAAACAGACAACAACAACAAAAAAAACACTTTTAAAGAGTTGATATATCAGCAAAAGAAATTAGCAAATAGAGAGAGGGAGGGAGCAAATATGCAGGAGCACACGTCTCTGCACCAGCACTCAGCACTCATCAGCTCATCTGTTCTGAGGGCAGAGAATACCCTCAGCATGCCGCAGAGGGGTGCTTTATCGCAGGGCTCTGGGACTGGTACTGGCCCCTCGCAACCTACATTTCCCCAGCTAAGAACAACAGAGAAATCTCTCTCCAGGAGCCCTGCTTGTCTTCATACAGTCATTTATGTCTCTGTAGGGAAATCTCCTTGGTGTTTCTCCAAGAACTTCTGTAGGGTGGGGAGAAATTACTACATTGCTCACCAAAAGCCCGAGAGATACCAAATAAATTGTTCTTTTCAAAGTGCTTTTGTTCCTGGATGCTGTTATCTCTGTAATTTCTCCTGCTCAAACCACACAACAGGCACCACAGCCACTGAGCACTATTTTTATTGGCTAGGCAAGTTATTGTACAAAGCTCTTGGACATCTGCCAGGGAGAATTATTACAGCTATAAAGCCGGCATTTCTGGCCAGGAAAGGAAGAGGAAATGAAGGAGGAGATACAGAACCACAGACCTGGAGACCTTATCTCTGCTCTGGGATCCCCCTCTGCCAGACTGACGGACGGGCGTTCCCTCTGCAGCAGAGGCACGAGCTAACGATGGGGCTGTTCTGTTTGCAGCCAAGGCGTGCAGGGACGTTCTGAGTGCTAAGGGGAACCCAGCTACTGTGTTTGCTGTCTGCTGACGCACCAGCTAGCATAGTGGTAGGTTTGTTCTCACATCATGTTTAAAAAATAACTGTTCCTCACGTTACAAATAGGCTTCATACACAAAGAAGACTTTTCTTTATTCTGTTTCCCACAGAATTTATCTACTCACAGAAACTGCAGCACTTCCACTGTAAATGGCAGGATTAAAAACACACAAACTGCTCTGTGTGGGCGCTGGTGTACCCCTGTAAGTGCACCTAATGAGAGCACGTTCCGCTCTGTGAGGAAGGAATTAAGCTACCTCGTGTAGCAACACGTTAATATTGGCACCGGAATGCACACACACGAGGCTGTAGTGTGTGCACGTAGAGGAGCAGCTGTGCCACTGCGCCACGTCATGCAGGGGTGCACAAGGCACCAGGCAGGCTTTTTTTTTCTTTTTTTTTTTTTTTCTGGAAGTCTCTGCTCAAGCAGAGGCATATACTTAGTTAGCAGAGGTGTCCGGGAACACACTGTTAAAAAACAGAATGCAGATCTGGAATTGGCTATTGGTTATAAGAACACAAAAAATCATTCTTTCCAAATATTCACTGCACTTGGCTGGGCTCAACATCATATTAGAGATTAGAGATAATTTGCAAAAAAACCTCATGAGAGCTTTTTGTAAAGTTACTGGGGTTTTTTTGTTTGTTTGTTTGTTTTGTTTTTGTTTGTTGGTTTTTTGTTTTAAACACAAAGATTTGACTTGGATAATTTCACTTGCATTGATTTAGATCCCTGTCACAGTCCTACGTGCAGGCCCAGCTCTTCAACCAGTGCAAATTTGCACATCCCCATTCGATGCTGATGTGCACCTGCAGAGGGCCCAATGCCACAGATCCCCATTACTGCATATCGGTGTTGTAAGGTCAGCTCCTCACACGCTACCCCAGTGTGCAGAAAATACGGCAGACATTGAGGAGAGAAAGCCCCCGTTTGTGCTCCAGGTTGACAGAGAACTTATGGCAGGACAGGAGTAACCGTCCTGTAGCAACTTTTTCCTAGAGTTGCTAACAGGCGAGAGCTGCCGCCCTGCTGTCATTTTCTCTCACTGACATCTGCTCAAGTCAAGCGAACAGACGTGTCCAGAGGTTCGCAGGAGCTGAGACACAGACACCGCCCTGCTTGGCTTCTGTGCTTTTATCCAATTCACAATAAATAAATAAAAGCAGCCATACTAAACCCAATCACAAGCCTAGCAGGGAAATTATCTCACCACTCTGGGTCGATTCTGCCGAAGAAAACTCTTCATATCTCCTCCAGCCATGAGCTCCAGCAGAATGAAGCGAGGCAGCGTCTGCAGGCTGACACCGATGCACTGCACAATGTTCTGGTGATTGAACTTACTGGGAGACAAGGCCATGGCAGCAGAGAGAGGGAGACAACATTAGAACCTGCCCGACACCCACCACATTCCCTCCTCTGCCTTGAGCTTTGATGACCTGGATTGAAGCAAGTTACCAAACAAATTCTAACTTCAGAGATACCCAAACGCCCCTCTAGTTTTGTTTTAAGCTTATGGGTTTGTGTTAATGAAGTGAATTCCAGCCTTGGAATACCTGAAGTACAGACAGTGGGAACTGCTCAGTCTGTTATCTCTTCCAGACAGGTTTTATAGCTCACGGTCAGAGGGTCTTGCAGGTGAGACCTTATAAAGGTTCTGTCATGCTTGCAAAGACACAAAAATCCAGAAAACATCCAAGAGAAGTGGCCCCACTGGAAGACGGGCTCTGCTCCATCTGTGCAAGCTCTCGTCACACAGCAGAGCCACGTTCACTACTTTATCCAAACAGAAGCTTCAAAGTGTCTCACTCAACTATTTTTTTGCGGGGGAAAAAAAGGCAAAACACAAGGACTTTCAGTGGAGAAAGCACTTAGGGCAAACAGTTCTATAGGTAAGAGAAGCTAAAAGGCCGCACATATACGCATNATCCTAAAGAAAAAAAAAAAAAAAAAAAAAAAAAACACAATGAAATGCTTTTCATACCTTCTTCAGCTGCCAGAACTGCTCTTCTCAAACCCTTACTTTTATTTGCACGAGATAATATTGTTTAAGGCCAAGCATCCAAGACTAACACCGACCTCCCTGGCACACAGCCTGTGTTGTACCATCCCTGGTAGCCACCCTGCAGAGGCTAGCTTCTGGGCCTCTGCACAGGTGGCTCTAACCTTTAGCTCTCTTGTTGCACAGTCTGCTTTCCATTTCACCACTGATACATTATTTTTGCAAGAGCTTCAGTTACTGATTACCTGACACATGAAGACTTAGCAAAAAGGCAGTGAGATTCTTTGAAAAGGAAGGCACTGCAAACACAGAACAAGCTTGTTCAAAAATCTTGTGCCTGAACATGACCAGCAGAACCAACCAGGAGAAAGTTTTGTTGAGAGGTGCAACAAAAGAAACACAGATACTGGGTTCAAGATAAACACAAGCAGCTGAAGCCAGTAACTCACGCTCTGCTAACATGCTGTCTGGTGAAAAACGAGACCGGGCGGTTTTTTTCTTCCCCAAACCCAAGGAACTGAACTAATGTTTGTCATAACTGCGCTGCTCCTCTTCCCGCCACCCCCCACCAGTCTCAAAACCTTGAACTGTACCTGATGATCAATGCTTCCATCAGGAAATCCATCTCATCTTGCTCAGAGCAGACCTCTGGCAGCGTCTGTTGGGAGTTAAAGAAGCGAGGACCACCCCACCGAAGAATTGAGAACATTCAGGGGCGCACCAAAGTGAAAAGAGAGAAAAGAGGCACACAACATGAACGCGAGAGGCTGCGGGAAGCTACGAGGAGGGCCTCACCTCTTCAGTGCCCAGTGACCGGGCTGCACGCAGCCACCTGGCAGTTCGAGGAACAGCAAACTGCTGACAGGCCGGGAGGCTTTTCTGGCGTGCATTTAACTACGTGCTGCATTCCAGAGCAGAATTGTTTCAGGGACACAGTAAGAAAGACATCAGCTGGAAGTGGAGATCTGGTAAGCACGTTAAAACCACAGATGTGAATTTATTCTCCCTTTGCTACATGTCCACCTTGCAGCACCTGCTTCCATGTCACACAGCACATCCAGCCCCTGTTGTGTCACGCAGCCTCACAGCTTCCTCTCCTGCCAGCAGATCTGGACAGCATCTGCCACTGCTAAAGGGGAGCCGAGAGCGCAGGCGGCAGGAGCTGCAGCGCCTGCTCCCGTGCCTGCTGCAGTGTTAGGGGACGAACTGGCCACGGCTGGGTGCAGGTCCTGCTGCAGCTCCAAACTGCACACAGACACGGGCGGGGCTCACTGCTCAGCGTGGCCAGGGCTGGCACGGAAACCCAGTTCTTGTGACTGGCAGGGTGGGCAGTTAGAACTACTTGTGAGCATCTGTTCTGGGTTTTCATGCGTATGATGCGTGATCCCTTTTTTTTTTTTTTTTTTTTTTTAGATATAAGAGGTTTTTGAAAGACAGAGAGAATAACAACAGAACTTCCTCTTATTAATGAAATCTATGTTTTGGGCTGAACCCACAGAAGTAAATTCAGTCCTCTGAGTCACAAGCTTGTAAAAGAGCAAAAGGAGGCAATGAACATCCTTTACTTCAGGGCTGAGTAACTGACAAATCCTGAGGCAACAGCAGTAATTTTACAGGAAACTAGCCTGGTATCTCCTGCCATTAATGACATGGAAAATTAACGTGGTACCACACTGTAAACTCGCAGCAGCACACGTAACACTGTGCAGCGCCAAGAAACCACCTGCAAGTTTCATCTGTGGTAGGCAGACACTACTCTCAAGTATAAAGGTAATGTAAATGAAATAACACAGATTTTGAAATACAGTAATGTCACATGAAAAACTTACGAGAAATCACTTAAAACCAGAGAAATGCAGAAGTAATAATATACAGGCATTGCTCTAAATATTTACTGTTTCCTGTCAGATAAATGCTTCGTACTAGTGTCAGCCAGGGTTTTCTATTCTGTGTACAGAATAGAATTCCAATCCACAATGCTCTGACTGTGGCTAGTTTTTTCCTCTAAGTTTCTCTTCTTCCAGCTGCTCAGATCAATAAATCACTGTGGCAGAAAAGCACAGGGCAGCAGCTCTGTTGGCCCAGTGGAGCTGCCAAGGGCTCTCAGTGAGCATCTCGAAAGGAATCGAAGTTCTGGGGCAGACCAGCTCCTCCGCAGAGGCAAACTGATGGGTCTGCGTTGATTTCACCGGTGCTGTTTATTTATACCGATGGACAGTTTGTTATTTTATTGTAACAAATAGCATTAAGCAGTCTCAATGTGACTAACTCACATAACCTCCCATCTGAGGGCACTGCTTCTCTCTCTCCTGAGCACAGGAGGCTACAGGAGACTGCCCTTTTCCAGTTCTTATCCTGGGTAGATCACAACTCACAGGTGTGCAGCAAACAAGACAGATGCTTTACTTTCAGCCCACTGCTGGTACCATACAACTTAAAGTTTATAACTCCCAGATGCAGCAACGTGTGGAAACCTGCATCATACACACGCCTCTGTCATCGTACAGGTGATGAGCACCAATCTCCAACTGGAATGGCAGTAGGCTAACGTGGTTCTTACTTGTAATTACTGTTGTATAAAGAAACCTGTGGGTACTGACCTTGATAGCCACTTGGAGAGGACTGGGATCCCCAGCAATGCCTACCACTGTTCCCTCATAAACCTCACCAAATGCACCATGTCCTAGTGCCCTGAAAGAGAAAGAGAGAAAGCAGCTGTTACAGTGCCCCTGCACCAAGCAATGGCTGAGCACTTCTCATCCTGTCCAAGAATAGGTATAGAACCTGCTGTAAAAGATGGAATCAATAACAGAGTTTTGTTTTATATCTCAATGCCTCTTAAAATAACTTCTCAGGATCTTCTTCACGAAACCAGGGAGGCTGGATCTCTAATGCTTCTGAACAGATCCCCTCCAACCCCATCCATTCTACAACTCTATGAAAAAAAGCAGCCTGCTCAGTCCTAGGGCCTTGTCACAGTGTGTAGCAATGGCAAGGCAAGAAAGAACTGGGGGGCAAAACAAACAAACAAAAACAGATAAAGGCAGCTGCAAGGTGACCTCTTCTTGGTGTAAGACAACACATACGGATCGTAAAGTTTTCCCTTATGGCTTTAATCAAAATCATGTGGACTATATGGAGTGGAAGAGCAATCCAGTGTGTATTTCCTTGTGACAGGAGTGCAGCGGAAGAAATGCTGCTCCAGATCTGGGAGGGAGTTACTGCCAGGTGGCAGGTGTGATCCAGGACATCACACAAACACAGAGAGGTGGGGACATGGAACAAAAAGCTTACGATCCTATACCTGTGCTTATGAGCTTTATGGCATCGAAGTATTTTAGAGAACATAGAAGTGTCACATTTTTCCTTACGTGGACAAGGTGCTTTCCAGCTGGTCAGACAGGAGGCCCTCAGCTTCTTGTCCTGGATGCTTGATGTTGAATACAACAAGCGTGTGAGCACTGCCTCTGCCTTGCTTCAGCCTGCCTTTCCTCTCCCGTGCCAAAGAGCAGCCCCGGCAGCAAGCCTTACCGAAGCAGAGAGATGTTCTTCCGCGGGATCTCCTTCAGCTCGCTCAGAGTGGCGGCCTTCCCTGCAAAGCAGTAGTTGGGGTTGTAGTCTGTCATGATGGCTGATGTGCGGATTTTACTCAGTTTATATTCTGGGCTGTGCAGTCGTGCTCTGGCTCCTTCCAGCTGCTGCTTCTTAAGGTGATAAACTGGGGAATGGGAGGGAAATAAAAATGCACAAACAGTATAAGCACCTGGAGGGAAAATACTGGCCACATAGAACAGAAAGTAGAAACCAAGTCAGTAACTACATATGCTCAAGAATCATCTGTAGCTCGCCAGCAGCACTCTTCTCCACACTCTATAGCCATTTAATACTGAACATGCAAACATTTTTATCCCCGCAGAGTCCTAATCACCTGGAAGAAACTTCAGTTGCCTCTGCTTCTTTGTACATTGGCAGAGGAAAGGCTCCTCCACAAGACACCTTGCTGGCACCGAGTCCCAAAAGGTACACCAACTCCCTGAATGGATTATGTGTTTAATTACAGACTGTGACTTCAGTCTACACAGGAATGGCTGCTAAAGAAACGTCTGCCGAGAGGGTTTTCCAAGGTTTTCTCTGCAGCAAATACCAGGACAGAGCAGTCATTGCCTTTAGTGCTGATCTATCATTTGTTTTCTATCATTTCTTCCTCCCTGTCCCCTCTCTGATCCACTTGGGAGACCAAAACACTCTGGCTCCAAGTATTAAAAGTAGCTGCATGTGGTCGGGTGGTCCCTTTTTGTCTAATTTAATCGAGAAAAGACAAGTTCAAAGGGTGTTACGGAGTCAGTGTTTCTTACTGATAGATAGGCTGCCACCAGTGAGGATCATTCCGAGCACCACAATCACAGCCACCACAGCTAGGAGGAGTGGGAGAGGCAGGTGTCCCTCTAGGATATGACCCTGGGGTACTGGAAAAAGAAAAACAGAAGTGCATTAATCAGGAAACAACACAAACTGCAGGAAAGAATCTCTGCCAAGGTTGCTATTTCAGAAAACAATACCAAGACCATGGCTACCATCATATAAAAATTACAGAAAATCCCTTTATGGCCCCGGAGCTTGAGAAAATACCTACATCATTTTTAAAGCATTGTTAAGACAGAAATCTAACTGATAAAACACATATTCCTTATCCATTTCTCAGTTTTTTATTAATGGATAACATCACTGCTAACAAGCTGAAACTCTCTGCAGTCTTGATGGAGTTCTAAGAGACCGTGCCAGTGCCAGGAAATAACAGTGAGCACCAGGCACCAGCTGAACAGGCACAGTGGGAAACTTCTGTGGAAGGAAGTAATCTGTGGTTTCGATAACCCAGCATTAGGTGGTACGTTATAGAGGAAAGGTATTCAGGCTTAAATTTCTGACGCACTGTACTCATTCAAGAAATTTACACTGTGTCCCTTTACAGGTAATTTACCTTCCACCTAATCCAAATGTGAATTTTGGATATAGTGACAGACATGCAGCTCAGCATGTAAGGAAAGGACTTCAGGAATTTTCAGTATTGGGTATCTGAATATCAAAATAAGCCAGGAAGAGGTACTACAAGGGACACAGACATTATTCAGTTCGGATAAAACTACCTTACCAGTGCAGGTGACATTGTCGTTGGCTAGCACAGCCCCCATCTCACACTGGCAGACTGGCAGGTTGGTGTCAGGGTCCCTCTTACAGTTGTCTGAGTGGCAGTGGCTACAGTTAAGGTAGATCTGAACCTCCACCTCACCGTGACTCTCCATGGCTGAATGAGGAATCAGACAGAACGCGCAGGGTTAGGCTGGCTTTCCCCATCTTTTTCCAGTAAGAAAAAAAAAAAAAAAAAAAAGAAAGAAAAAAGGAGTAGGCAGGTACAACTTCTGTCTCTCTGCAGGACAGCAGACACTGTGGGACCGTCAGAAACCTGACATGGTCCAGGAGGGAAGAAGAAACTGAGTCCCTCAAGCAAACAGAGAAGTCCTGAATGAATTGACTTGAATATGTCTGGGACTGGAGATGTGCAGTTAAACTGGATGACTGCAGTCTCTCCTGGCATGCCAGTTTGAGAGGAAGAAGGTCCCAGAGCATTATAGATTAATTTAAAGCAATAATCACACCTGAGGAACTGGAGGGCAGAGTGAAATACACCTGAATGAAATGTGTGAAAGGCAGGAGGAGAGGGAGCAGGTAAAAAAGAAGTAGAGAGGAGGAAGAAAAGAATGAAGAGAAAGGAGACAAAGTGTATTGTACCTGCAAGGGGATGCAAGAAGATCTCTCCAATGGGGTTCACAAAAGAGATGCCGTCCTGCCCACCAGCCGTGATATCATCACTGCCAGAGGCATGCCCCCCTGGTGAAAGAAGAGTATGGCTAGTTGTCAGTGCTGCATGCTACAGAAATGCGGTGCCTCTGAGTGCCACACTTGTTCCTGGCTCTAAACACCTGCTGTCACTCTCCAGCCTTTCGGCACATAACATCCTCAATGAGTAACACTCATTCATCCCAACCAGTACCAAGGCTAGTGAAGTGACTTACTCAAGTGCAGGTTTCTCAGTTCAACTAGGTAAAAATGCATTTGGAAAAAATAAATGGAATACTTTCCCTGGGCAATCTGAGGACAAACAAAGGGATTATTCAGCACATCTTCCAAATACTAATGCAGAAAGGCTTCTATAACCTTGATTTCCCCGATTAAACAGAGATGCAGGGGGGTGCTCTTAGCATTCATGTTGAAGTGTCTGAGTCACCTTCTGCAGCTGTGTACCTCTGCACTAGAGCTCTAGATCCTAGCTGCAGGTGCTCTGAATTGCACAAAATCAGGCAAGTATGACTGTTCCTCCAGCAGACCTACCTCTGTAACCTCCACCTCCTCCACCAGAAGTACAGGCTCCTCCTCCCCCACCAAAACCACCAGAGGTGGCCCAGTGGAGCTTGGCTAGTGCCTGGGGACAAGCCTGACCCCCTTCTCCACCTTCCAAGAGGGACTTCCCAGCCTGAGGAAGCAGAGTCACATCTTGCCAGCCACCACCTCCACCTTCACAATCAAAGAGGGAGAGAACAAAATGAGAGCAGGTGAGTGAAGCACAAGCAAAGAGAAGTTAGTTAATTTCTGAAGTAGCGCCTGCATTCAAGTTAACTCTTTCTTAAAGCGTAAGGAAATACACAGACATGCTCCTTGTTGCCAAGGATAACAACAAAGTGGAAATGTACTGCGTGACCTGTGGTACCTGCAGCATCACCAACACTTTAGCATCAGTTTATAATGGCATTGGGGAAGTAAGGAGCCTACTGGTTCCCTTTGGGATAACTGATTAGGGCTTTCAGCCATGTGAGATGCTGGGTTCCTTGGGGAAATAAAAACTAATCTGCATTTCCTCATCCCACTCTAGAGGCCCCTCTATAAGGATATTACACAGCAGGATCTGGAGAACCACTGGATTTTTGTCTCCTAGGAATGGATTCTAGGCACACCTGTTACAAGATTATAAGTAAGCTTCCATTGCTAGGATACTTCCAGCAACATTCTTGTTGTTAGAGTTTCAGGGGAGAAACACAGAATAAGTCCTCTCTTCTAAGGCCACTGTTACAGAGTGGAGGAGTGTGCTCCATCCCCAGACATCACTTTCACTCTGAGTCTTTTCAGAGAAGAGAGGAGTCCTTCTACAGAACAGCCTCTACCGGAGCATGCATCACTTGTCCCGTGCATCCTCTTTTTATCTAGTGACACGCCGTATCAAAAAACATCCTTTATGGACTACCGGCGTATTTCTAACTAGTAGGACCGCAGAAGAATTCCAAAGGGTCAAGAAAAACCCCTCACTTCATGCTGACAGGACAGCTTGTGCATTCCACCACCTGACTCAGACCTTGTGTGGTTTCAGCACCTCACCTGCTGCCCCCGTCCTCCCGCTGACTCCAGGTACTGCAGTGCTATTCTCAAATTGCTCCAGGGGTACGTCATCCAGGGAGCTGTCCTGAGCCTTTAGGTAGGCTTTTCCTCCACCTCCTGCTGCGATGAGCAAAGGTTCGAAAATCCCATCCTTCTGCTGGAAAACCCC
Organism: Alectura lathami; assembly: GCA_013399715.1. Classification (NCBI taxonomy): domain Eukaryota; kingdom Metazoa; phylum Chordata; class Aves; order Galliformes; family Megapodiidae; genus Alectura; species Alectura lathami. The sequence continues at coordinate 333,624 of VXAV01010003.1, read as the reverse complement.
CCATCAAACATCAGAAAAACTTCACATCCCTTGGGTATGTGAACTCACACAAACTCATCAAAAAGCATGAAAGCAACCCAAAGAGGAGAGGCCCAATGCGAGGGCAATGGTATCGACTGTTCCCTGAATGCATTACAAAAATGCTTTACACAGTGTTTCTGTGTACAAAAGTAACTGTTCAACTGAATAACAGTGGATTTTTTAATTATTATTTTACTATTTTATTTTTATGGTAGGGTTGCTGCCAGTATTAAAATGGGACTCTGGTGTGATTCCCAGACCTGAGGTGTCAAGAACTGAACAACCAGTTTAGCTAGCTTAGTGACAGTGACAAATATGATCAAGGATATGAAAAGAGATAAAGAATTTCAATTAAAAATACAAAAAGACAGAGAGAGACATGAGGAGAGGCAGAGGGGGAAGGTGGGATAGAGAGACGCTCCTTTTTCATCACCTTCTTTTGAGAACTGAGCATCACGTGCCATGACAGATAGTGAAAGGTAGCTGCTCTGCTGGACAGTGCTCGGGTTGGGCGGAAAGAGGGAATACTTACTCTGAAGATGTAGGTTGCTCCTCCTCCACCCCCACCTCCTCCAGCCCAGTCCCTCAGGTCTTTATTTTTTTTGTAATCTTCTTCAATGAGAGATGACTCCCCTAAGCAGATCTTCTGGGTCTGAGGATTGGTCTGAAAGGAGACAAGAGGCACACTCATACATCAGCAAGGCCGAATTCGAAGAATTTTTGCCCATCTTAGATTTGCGTGTATGCATGTGTGACACTGAGTTACATGAGCTGCGATGACTTTGTAAATCTGCACAGCTTCGTCAGATGATGAACTCTGAATAATTTCAGAAAACAGTGTTGACTCAATGCAGGTGAATATCCACGTCTGTGAATCATGTCACATACGCAGGTAGCTCCTGCACTAGCTAAAGTGAAGAACTACTGGCTTTATAATCTGTTGCAGTATCTGGGTAAGACATCGTATGCTCTGGGCAAGTTAAACAGTAACTTTGAATTGCCTCCAAGAATAGCATAGAGATCCTAAAACTTAGTAGTCTGTCTGTGAGGAAAAGAGAAAATTGTCTGTGGGCAAAAGAGCTCCTGGGCTTGGGCTGGCAGTTTATATTTCTCGAAAGAGGTAATCACAAAGAATTCATGCTGATGAGGTGCCTTCTGAGCCTCACTGACAAAAAGACTTTCACATCACCAGGTGCAGCATTAGAGGACATATGTATAAACATTCCTGCCAGCAATTTCTGTTCATCATGAGTGACTGTTTTTGTAATTACTTATACCTAATTCAGGGGCCACTACAGTTAGCAGGAAGATTCCTGCTGGTTTTGGTTGGCTTTGGATTTAGACATTAGTCTCTAAGCTTAGAGAGTACCTAAAAAATTGCAGCCACAATGCTGCGTTGGGCTTGTAGATGCTTCCATAGATAATAGAAAATAATCAGAAATCCTGGCAGATACAAGGAAATCCAGGCTGTGGAAAAATAAGAGAGGGAGCATGCAACTTTTGCCTAGTAGCTCCCCTCTTAAAATAAGCAGGAGAAAGCTGATGAAGAATTTAAACACCAGGAGCTTAAAGCAAAGTTCCTGCGGGCTTTGGATTTGTTTGTGCATTTGACGGTCAAATTTCTTTTCAGAGTTCTTTATATTTGTTTTGAGATTCTTTCTAACTTGGTTTATTGGTTCTTACCAGTCCTGACTGGATTTCAGCGCTGGATCCTGGGATTTCTATCTTTCATCACCAGTCCAGCAAAACCCCAAGCCACCCACTGAATCTCACTGAATCGTATCTGCAAAATCTCTGGCCACATGTGCTTGTGCAGCCCTCACCCCAGGGCAGGCATCCTCCCCCTGCTGCCCCACCAAGATGTACAGCAGCTCATCTTTCTCCAGCTGGAAGGTGGCCGAGATGAAGACCCCGTGGGACCTCTTATTGTGGTTTTTGGCTCCCTTCCCTCCAGCTGCTCCATAGGCAGAAATTCTGGAAGAAAAAGAGACAAATCTTACACTTCTCGTTCCCCAAAGCAGCTCCATCTGTGCATTCTCCCCAGCCTGCACTCCCAAACAGACACTGCTCCAGAGCAGGCTCCCACTGCAGCATCTCATGGCCATTCTATTTCTGAGACCCATAGTGTGGAGGCTGCTCAAGATGATCGATCAACTCTAAGCCAGAGCACTGGAGACAGATGTCAGAGGCAAACAGCATGAGCTGGTATGGCCAAATCTAAAATACCAAGGCTCTGGGACCAAAATGGTGGCAGCGCTCCTACTTGATTACATGCCCACAGTCGCTCCTGTTCAAATCCCCTCTAAGTCACCCCTCCGCCCTCCCATGCTTCAACGGTAGCTCACACAGATTCGCACATCTAGCCTTTCTATTTCTTTCCTGCTTTGCAGTCCCCTTCACCCACTCGGTAAAGATGGGCCCACACCTATATCTGCTGAAACTGCAGAACCAGAAGGAGTTAAATGCCTGCTCTTCGGCACGCACAGATACGCACCTGTATCGGTTTGTCGCTGGCACTCTCCAGACCTGCGCTCCTCGGAGCCTGCCCTCCTTCTCCACAGTCACCGACACATTGCTGGTCTTATAGGCACTGTCACACTGAGCTTGGGTTGGCCCACGTGGGCCAGTGGCACCACACGTTGAGAACCACCAGAGAACAACTGATGTGTCCCCTGTGAGCAAAAAGCCAGAGTTAGGCATGAGCTTCCCTTTATTTCTCAGGCAGTGCAATAATTCACAGAACTCTGTAACGAAAAGGCATGCGGCATCAAAACAAACAGCTATTCCTGGTGCCATGTTTCCTTTGTGATTCTTTGATAACAAAGTTCACATATTTTTTGTTCACAAAACATTCATGATTTTTACATAAAAACTACATGACTATGAGAAAGATCATGTTGCAGTAGCGTCTGCTGTGTACTGAGTATGTCAGTTCCATCATATGCTCATGTTTATAATTTTAAAAAATTGCTTAAACTTGCATTTACAGCGCTGAGGACTTGAAAGCCAGTACATGCTAAAGGTAAATTTGACAGTTCGTCTTTAATACAATCTGCATCCTCAACTGTATGATCACAGAGCACTTTCACCACATTACCCTAGCTTTTTGCTAGTCTCAGCACAAACAGCACTGTTTACAGTCACCGTTTGCTTTTTTTCCTCTCACCTTATTTCCTCCAAAATATTTAAGAAATCATTGACTGCGGATAAACGCATCGTTTTGGGTGGGGGTCTTCTAAGGGGGTATATCCAAGTGCCTCACAGACACAGAACAAATTTCTCTTTTCAATGCCAGTATGGAAAAAGGACAGATTGCTCAACTTTCCAGATCAGAGCAGAAGCATATGCATGGAAATTAAAGTTGGAGACATCTAACATCACAACTAGTGACCATCAATGAAAGCTGATAAAAGTTTTAAAAACTGTATGACACAGTGCACACACAAGGGCCAGAGTCAAGTGGCACCTGATTGACCAAAGTAGGCAGATCACACACAGGAGATGCAAAGGGAGCCACCTCTTACCGACAAGAGACAAGTTTTCAGTACTGAATCATCTACCTGGGAGGGAAGGCTCTTCCAGGGGGTTCAGAAGATGCTCATCCAGGATACTGATCTCCCGTGGGTACTGGCGCTTCCCACCAAAATGATTTGGTTGTCTTCCTGTAACAGTTTGTAGAATGGATGAGAGAGAGAGCAGGATGGTAGAAAAGAGAGACTGAAAATGTAAGGTTCGCATGAATGACTGCGGTATGACCATTTGGTTAAAATAAGTAACTAACACCTTGGGCAGAAAAGGTGTTTTAAACAGTCAGCAGTTTTTACGATTTTTTGGGGGGGTCTGTATCTTGGCTTAGCTACTTCTACCTGTGATGAAATCAGTGGGACTTCACATGAGCACAAACTGGCTGCGTTATCCCCTGGAGGCTCACCTGCAAGATCAGCTCCTTGGCCAGCAAACTGCACTGGCTGTGACTACAAGAGACTTTGGGAAAAGCATGGTCTGGGAAAATTGATACCAAGTACTGATGCTCTGCTGGTCAAAGGAGCAAATGACAATTGTGGACAGCCAAATGACTAAATGAGTCAAGGACACTGACAGCAAAAGATACCATCTTTGTTTTTTAACGGTGTCATCGTAGGTGAACCAGCCTAACAGATCACTCCTCTCTCACTAACCAACTTTGAACCTCCCCCCAACCTTGCATAAGGAATAAAATGCTAAATAAAATGATGTCTCATTGACAGATACAGTTAACAGGCAGCAGTAAACCCTTGACAGTAGCTGTAAATCCTTGGAGAAGCCTTTTTGAAAACACAGAGCAAAAGGCAATCTTTATGTACAGTGAGCCAGACCTGCAAAAGTCAGCCTTCAAAAATCTCAGAGAGGAGGCACTTCAAAGCAGTGGTTGAGCCAAAGCATCCAAATGCACTGAGAAGACCATGTGTAACCAAAGCTGCCTTAGAACAGGAAAAAGTAATAAAGAGCTCATGCTTTATAATTTGCAGACATCCTGTTTTCATAGTTAAATTATCAATTTTTATGCAGATCTTCGATTAGAAAATCTCTATAAGGAAAAGGAAAGACTTCCTTTCATTTTATGAGCCCTCAGTTAACACTGAACATTTTTCATTAGCTGAAAAACATTAAAATATTTCAATTTGTTCCAGTTGTGAGAATCTAACAGCTGTTTGATGCTCTGTTCAAAAGAGACTCACTCATTTCCAGCTGGACAATTATCTCTGCTGCAAAGCCGCTGCTCTAAATAGCGATAATTAACACCCTTGTTAGCTGTGTCAGAAAGGCCAAATAACTAATTGAAGCATGGCGACCTTGCTGTGCTTTTACTCCTGAGAATATTCCCCCCAGGTCTGTGTGAAAGCACATTGATGGATGGAAGTAAAAGGGAGCTTTGTACTGACACTCTGTTCATACTGAGATAGAGCACTTCAATGGATGGAGTTGTCAAGCAAGTGAAAAATGAAATTAACCCAAAACAAATGGTCTGGATCAAAGGCAAGAAGGAAAACCAAGTGAAGAAGACAACACACGGCCAGAAAAGATGCTTAGTCTCTCTAGGCCTGCGCTGAATTATGAATCCCAAAGGTCAAAACAGTTTCAGATAGTTAGAGACGTACAAGAAGTCTGGTTGTGTCTGCCAGATTGACGGAATGTAAATCAGTCCCTGAAATACAGACTTGGTCTGTGTGTCTGCATGGATTTTTTTTGCAGCATCCCAACTGAGTATCCTAAGGCAATGCTTTGTTTCCAAACAAACAATCTTTCCTGCTTCTCCAAACAGTCTCAAACCTTCACACACTGGAAGAAAGCTTCTGTCTCCCCCATTTTCAGCACACAAGCTGCATGACAGACTGAGTATCAGCCTGTCCACACGAGCCGTTAACTCTTAGGAGGCTGATCTTTTATGTGCTGCCAGACATGAATTTGCAAGGTGGCACTGCCTACAAATATGGTGCAGTCCTGAGATCCAGAGGCTGATACTTCAGCCTGTTTTAGATTCTCCTTGCTCCTCTGACAGCCAAAATACTGACTGCACATGAACAGAAGGGAACAAGCGCTCTTCATGTTTAGGTGTGCTTATATCAGAAAAATACAAACATCATATGACTATGTCACTCCTGGTGTTAGCTCATGCTGTTGATTTCCACACTGAAGACAGACAGAAGGAAGTGTAAAAAAGAAAGGGAATCTTCTGCAGGGACAGAGCTACAGTAAGTAGCTCCTACTCGTCCGTCTCTGGGACTGTAATGAAGCAAGGTTAAGTGATCTGGGGGCAGGGATTAATCAGAGTAAGGTGCCTTGTATCCACAAAGTGTGCACAGTCTCTACAGAGGTCTTACCTCACTGATGCAGGTGGAGTACTCCTGGAAGTCTCTCCAGCTCATCCTGGAGTGGGACAGAGAATGAGGAAGCTGCACCAGCCTCCCCATTCCCCAGCCCTTTGGCTGATCCAGTTGCATTTCTTGTCAACGCCTAAATCGATCAAGCGAGGCACCATCTGCCTCAAGCAATGAGACTGGCAGGCCAACAAGGCCAGGCTTTGCCAGCTTGGGGATTCCAAAGTCAAAAACTAGAGATACACCATACAAAAGCTCTCTTTGGACAGTCTTGTAACTTTATAAACAGTCTTTTTAGAGGGTGTAAATGATGTGCAGAATGAAAAGTAACCCCTAGGCCAGGACAGCAGAGTGCACTTCGACCACTGACCTCTGATCTTAGCTGGAACAGTGCCATCCCCAGAGCACTAAAAGCTGACAGTGAAAGCAATGTCCACACAAGCATCGAGGCGGACAACAATCATGCCAGCCCACATTTTCATATTTAGACACTCAACATTCAGATCTCTTCCTTAGAGAAGCACTAGTTAATTCAAATGACAAAATATCCTTACGCCTCTTCCCTAAAAGTTCTCACAGTGAATCAGGCCCTTTTCATCTGTTCTGTGACACTGTCTTACACGAGGTGATTTTATAAACCAGATGATGGTTTCATTTCGCCCTTTCTCACAGGGAAGGCATCTGCCCCTGCCCAGGGGCTGTTTGATTTTTGTCCTTACTGATGTCTCTTGAGCTGCCCTCAATGTTCTTTTTATTTTTTTTTCCTCTTAAGTATTATTGATTCTTTCCTCTCAGTGTTGAGGGATACAGAAGACCTCACGTTCTTTCCCAGCTTGCATACACACAAGCAGTTCTTTTAAGGTCTGCACTAGATTTTGAAGAACAATTGAATGACAGAATTGAAATAGATTGAGAAATTAATATTTACATCCTAGCAAACGTCAAATTCTTCCTTCCTGCCATATGTCCTTCCTGTTGCCCTCATGCAAAGAATTCACCGCTTGGATCTTAATTGGCTCCATCTCTGACATCTGAAACCTCTCCTTGCTTGGGAGAAATAATTTCATTACTGAAAGCACAGCAGAGCTGCTGGGCTTCTCCGCAACCTAACTGAATTAAAATCATGAGAAGACAAATGCAAGAGAGTTGCTTTTGGAGGCGAGAAAACGTCAATTTGCAAAGAGGATTCAAGGAACAACGGCAAGTGCAAGGCTTCCGAGAAACGTTTCCTTCATGATGTCTGTCTCCTGCATGAGTCATACAACTCGGGGTCACACCTTCCGAAGGGGTAAGTGGCTGCTGCTCCTGGACGTCAGGGAGATTTATAGTAATTGAAAGTGAGGAGAAACTGGGGGGGGGTCTAATAGGCAAACCCTGAAAACATTCTTGCAGTAGCATTTATGCTCCACCTATTTACCAGAGAATATAATCCTGCTAGAGCCAGCAGAACGTCTGCAGGTACGATGGTGTCTGCATTTGCTCTCGGGAGAGCAGTTAACTCCAGAAGACGGGTGCAACGGCAGCTGGTGCAAGAGCATCAGGAATCGCTCCCTTCAGTTTCCTTAAAAACTTTGCTCACATTTCAAAACATTAGCATGGAGATCTCGATGTATTTGGGATACAGGGGTGTTAAGGAGCTGGAGTGAACAAATGACTTTTAAGGAACACCTCCTTATTTCAAATGAAAATGTGTATGCTCAGTATTTTATTCAAGGGTGTCCTCAGCACCCATGGAACAAAGGGCAAAGCACATGAGGCCAAATCAGACAAAGGTAGGAGGATAAAGGGGCTTTTGATGGTGGGGAACTTTTAACACATGCCAATTTTAACATAAGCCTTCCCAGATGAGGGTACAGCCAGTCTCTGCAGGGACATGCTACTACCCTTAGTGCTGACATCCTGGATGTGGTGACATGTGAAAGGTTGCCCAGAACATTTTGCCTGCAACAGAAGTCACAATTAAAGTGCTGCACATTCTCTTGTTATTTCACAATAGAGCATATGGGTCTCCCTTTTCTCCAGGGACAAAAAGAAGGCAGTTTTTAAATACCCAAGTATCCAATCTTTTTCAACTTGAAGAAATTCAACTCTTTTGCTAACACATTTTGGAGATTAGCACCAGCTCCATCTTCAGGGGAATACATTGTAATCAGCTGCGTTTCCAGTAATGGAACAAAGGGAAGTTATACATCTGAATATATAATAGGCCTGTTATATATCTGGCAGCGACATCTGATGCATCCCCTTGTAGGGCAAAACAAACTTGCTGCAATAACCTAAACTTTACTGTCAGAGAGACACGTTAGTCCTCCATTTTCCTCCTTTCCTCCCCTAAAATATAGTGGCTTTCCCCTTTGTTTTCAACAAATCCCCTTCAGCTATCAGTTGCCAGGGTGCACGGGTCAGAGAGGACTGCTAAAGAACAACATGATGTAATCCTTCCACTTAAGGCTCAGGAATAAGTCAAGTGTTTCTTGCCAAGACACAGAAGCAGCCCTCAACGACGTGACACAGGATATCTCAGATTTTGGAAACGAAAGAGCACCAGTATACTGCCACTGTAAAACTGCCTCTACTTGCAGTCTTCAGTAGATCTGAGATAAATGGGTATTGTGATGTGAAAGCTCACACAAATGACACACGTGCACTCTGGGGGGAACACAGCAAGTGTGTCCTGGGTCAGTTGGATGCTGATTGCACTGCCCAAATTCTCTGAGGGACTCTGGAACGTGCATGGCTCACCATCAGTGAAGCAGTCCATTCCAAATGTAATATTGTCGACAGCAATGTCAGCTTCGGAATTCCAGCCCCAGATTGCCAGGAGTTGCAGCTGAAACCTTTGCAGTAAGACATAAGTTTTAGAGAAGGCAGACAAAGAGGCATTGGGGAAAAAAACCCAACAACTAAAAATACAATGTTCTCTTATCAACCAATCACGGTAATCACAATCCAGAATTTCTCCCTCAGACAAACCCTGCTGAGCAGTCAAAAGGGCTTGCTAGAAATCTTGTCCACACACCAACAGTTAGTAAGGACCAGACAATACTCACAAAGAATCACAGAATGGCTTGGGTTGGAAGGGACCTCAAAGATCATCTAGTTCCAACCCCCCTGCCGTGGACAGGGCTGCCAGCCACTAGCTCACGGATCAAACTGCCCAGGAACCCATCCAGCCTGGCCTTGAACACAGCCAGGGATGGGGCAGCCACAGCTTCTCTGGGCAGCCTGTGCCAGCGCCTCACCACTCTCTCAGGGAAGAATTTCTTCCTGATGTCCAGCCTAAACCTCCCCTCTTCCAGTTTTAGCCCATTCCCCCTTGTCCTACCATTATCCACCTGTGTAAAAAGTCGGTCCCCCTCCTGCCTGTAAGCTCCTTTCAAGTATTGGAAGGCCGCAATGAGGTCTCCCCGGAGCCTTCTCTTTCCCAAGCTGAACAATCCCAACTCCCTCAGCCTTTCCTCATAGGAGGAAACAGTCAGAATGCCACACTTCATGTGGAACGAATGTGAGAACCCTACTTCCCCTGCTATCTGCGTATATAGAACCACAACCTGCTCTCCCTCACAAATATTTATACACATACAACCATCCTTATTCAATCACTATTAATGGTAAGGGAATTTGGCATGTGCAAGAGGCAAAGGAACAAAGAATCTCCTTCTTTCCACCCCCGAAGCGACAGTCAAGATAAAAATTGAACAGAACAATAACCAAACAGACAGGAACCTTGGGCCCGAGTGTTGACCAATGTAACTCAGCAAAACAACAAGGTGACAAAAATTTATTGCAGCTGATGGTCAGGCCATTTTAAATTTCAGTCAAAACTCACTGAAGTGTTCGCATTCTGGGCCACCTCACTTCTCCCACCATGATCAGGTGTTAACTACTTATCTAGAAAGTCTGTCCTGCCCCATATGCATTGCTACCTTCTGAATTCAGAAGAAGGAAAAAAAAAAATGGACCTGCTTCTAATAAATTATTTTTCATTAAACTTCAGAGATAAACAGATGCCTGATGTGCAGTCTATTTACAGCTTATTAAAAGCAGAGGAGAGGAATTCTACTGCTGTCACTAGCAAAGCTTAATCAGGATTTATGCTGACCTGCCTAACATACTGATCGTGCAGTCTAGGTCCCCCCTTGTCCCATATTAGTGGTGATAAAGTATGTGTGCATATTCCACACACCAGCCACGTGCTGGTGCATATCACAGGATCACAGAATGGTCGGGGCTGGCGCGGCCCTCTGGGTCCATCCTGCCCAACCCCTGCTCCAGCAGGGACACCCAGAGCAGGGTGCCCAGCACCACGTCCAGGCGGCTTCTGAAGGTCTCCGAGGAGAAGACCCACAGCCTCTGGGCAGCCTGTGTCTATGCCCCAGCACCCACACAGCCTACATATTAACAACCACAGTTAATATAATGCAGCAAAGATTAATTAAAATCTTTAAGAATAAGCTGTTTTTATCTCAACTCAAGAATGATCCCTTGTGCTTCAATTAAAGCTTTCATACCTACAGGATCTGTGCCTTCTGGGAATAAATGCTGGAGCAGCAAATGCAAAACAAGGTTTCCTGGATGACCGCTCTCTTAGCTGTGGGGTTAGCAGAGATATTTACCATTGGATCACCTTCCTACAGAAGCCTCTCTCTTTCTTTGCAGGTTTAGCAATACTTCTACATTTTCAGACTTTGCACATCAGCCCAAGACAGCAATTACCCAGAGCATTTGATGGAAGAGAAAGACACAGCATGCTGAGCCCAGGATTAGGGCACTTCTAGGAACCACAGATACAGCAGCACAGCCTACTCCTTACTGAAGACACCGACACGTCAGCATAGCCTTGGTGAGATCAAGCTACTCCATCTGGTCCGCAGAGTCAGAACAGGAGAGGGGCCACGGCATGGTGCTACAAGACAGATTTCTGCTCTAGCTGAGTACGAGAGTGGGAGCCTGGGGAAAGACTCTTATCCTCCTGTGCACAACTGACACCTCATAATTGCTGGGCTCTGTATGCCTCCCATTCCTTTAACTTCAGAAAAAGAGAAGAAATTTGCCTTTTGATCTCCGTGCTGTGTTAGCCAGAGGGGTTTTCCAGTGTCCCTGCTCACTGAATTCATTTTGCTGGCTCTAACATATTACCCTCTCCAGCTCTCCTCTGTCTGGTCTTCTGCCTGCCTGATTTTCTTCTGATAGCAGCCCTTTTTCCTTGTGAATGTGAACAAAGTGAGAGGATCTGCCAGCTGATCACCAGCAACAGTTTTCCAAGTACACAGATGCCCAGCAAGAGAAGGACGAGAGTTTCTTCAAGATTCTGAACACAGAAAAATGGCATCCCAGCCCAAAACCTATGCTAAAAACTTACCTAAACACAGTATTGCTGGAGTTTGCATTGCAGAGGAAAGCTGACAGCTCACATAAATATACAAAAAAAAAAAAAACAGAAAAATAAAAAGGTATTCGTGGAGGTTTATACCAAGTTGTTCTTGTACAACAACATTCACCATGTGCCTCTGATTATAATTGCTTGCAACCTCGCCAAAGCAATTTCAACTGAACTTTTCTATTTTGGGTGGTTTGGTATGGCTTGCTTACCAGTCAAAATGTCTTGCCAGTGTTAAGAATGAGGGATTGATCATTTTGACCATGCTCAAAGATGCTGACAACGTTTTAAGTATTTTTAAGGTATTGGAGCTAGGATCCGAAATTTGTGAGGAAGAGAGTCTTACGGTAGGGATGAATTTTTTGCCATTTTAATGAAAATCTACCCCTATCTTAGAAAAGCGTCCTTGAAAATTTAATATCCTTGATGTTTCCATGTCCAGTAATTTAAAAAAAAAAAAAAAATCCTGCAGTCTCCTCTGACCCAGATATCTTCAAGTCTGGAGCTAAATGGTACTTCCCATGACAGTGCTGTTCGAACAGCGTCAGGTCCTGCTTCAGATACATGAAGTGAGAACTGCCCTTCCACATAAGTGAATACACTTTCTGCCCTAACCATTCTTTGTTTTACCGAATCTGGGCAAACTGGAAAAAAGTTGCATAAACTCATTTCCAGAGCTTGGACTTAAGATGTAAGGAGTTTGGGTCCGAAATTTACAGAGAGAAACAAGTAGTCAATGGAGCAGAAAGACTGGGAATCAACCTTGATGACAGGTCCAGGATCATCTAGATAAAACAGCACAAGTGATGACTGGGAGCAGTAGGGAACAGGAAGGCAGGGGTAGACTGTCATCATACATGCACACATGAGTTACCTACTTCTTTGATTTTGTCTGGGTGCTCAACTGTTTCAAATATAACAGTATTAGAGTTTCATTTTTCCTCAGAGAGGGCTGGCTAGTGCTCCCTAGAGCCTTTTGCTGTCCCTTCCATGCTGCCACAGGAAATCCATTTCCCTTCAGAACTGAGGTCTGATGCAAAAATTGGATGCTTTGCAGACAAACATAAAGGGACCTTTTATCAGAGGAAGCAGAAGCTCTTTAACACCTTTGAAGAGCCACAAGGACTCTGTTCTGGTTAGGTTCAGATGAAAATGCCTGAGGGAAAGAGCTATTCTGGACAAATTCATTGGTCATACTTTAAATACTCTATGTAAACATATGGTCATCCACAGGGGTCCAGACTGTCAGACAAGAATATTAACTACCCTGCCAACTTGCAGACCTGCCCTATTTTGAAGGAATAATTCATGACAAAGGTGGATATGGTGAACACTTGATAATGTTGAGACCAAAGGTAATCACAAAATTAAACCAGCAAAAGGGCAGAACAACATTCTCCCTCCCTCCCTTCCTGTTTTATTGCTGTTTGGCTCTGAATTGCTACCACTGCCAGACCCAAATCCCTTAACCTGTTAGAAAAAGATGCAGAGAACATTTGAAGTTAAAAGCAATCCCCTCATACCTCCTAATCCATAAAGTTTTGAGACACTACTTACTGCCAATATGAGGTAGATTTTTTCCATTTAGAATACTCACTGCAAATCCTTTGAGATTGATTTTTTTTTTTTTTTAATCTAAAGTGTCATGTGAGACAGGCCTTCTAGAGGAAGATGCAAAGAAAAACAGATTGGAGCAATTTAAAAATCGTTTGTATTTTGCAAAATAACTTGCTGCCAGCACCATTTCATAGCTTGAAATTGACTGACACTGAATGGAGCAGGAAGACAGAAGACTTCCTCAGCAAGCAGAATTGCTGTACTCCTCTAACTTTGTCAGTAGAAATGGCCCTGGAAGAAGGCAATGATGAAAGCAATTCTTCTCAGTGAAGACACTAATAATTCACTAACTGTGTAGGGATATTCCTGGGTGATGCTGATGGTGTTCTTACCGGTTCTGAAGCACTGGCATTGGTAAAGTGATGAGAAACCAGTGGTCACTCCAGCTTCCCGCTCTTTCCCATACTGGCAAGGTGATTGGAGCTTCCTTTCTCTCTTCCCTGACAGAGAAGGAGACAGTACCATTGTAGCTGCCAAAAACATGCACTGAGAATTGGATCTGTAACAGAGTAAGAAGAGAAAAAGAATGGTATCCTCTGACAAACAGGAGATAGTACTTACAGTCATGCTGCCTCCACAGCCAGAAAACTCCAATCTATATCCTTGCTCCAGGTCACAGAGACCATCTGAACCACAGCACCCACGTGGCAGGTAAGCAACCTGATCACCAGACCAAGGAGAATTTTGAAGCAGGACTCCTCCATCTCTCTGTGGGGCACCACTGCCATTTTTTGCCACAGATGAAGAGAAAACTGCCATTTCCACTGCTGCTCTTTGTATCACAGAGAGAGCACCAGCAGGAAAGGGAGCACACAACACACATAACCACAGGAAGTTCCTTGCTGCTGAAATGTGCCTTCAAATCTGTGTTGAACAGAGAAGAGAATGGGTCTGGATCTCCTCCTGTATGACACCCAGAACCAATAGTTACTGCCCCTGGTTTCGTGAACCTAGCTCCAAGCACTTTTTT
>VXAV01010003.1:296395-319744 GCA_013399715.1 Alectura lathami | reverse complement strand
TTTGTTGGAACTATCCAGCAAACTTGACCTGAATTTATAAATAAATATAAATGGTGAAAATACATTTTTGGCGTCTGCACTGTATTTCTTTTGCCAGCTCTAATTAGGAGGCATCAAAGCTTTCTGTTTTCCCCTGGCAGAACTGGACTCTAGCTTAAGCTTGCAACTTAATTTTCCTAAGTGATATGAGTGCAATATTATTTTATATTTTTAATTCCAGCATGTTGAAGCGCCCCTAATAATTTGTAGAGATCTAGGCTGAAGGCAGGATACGTGATTTTATCCATGCCAGGTTGCCTTCATCTTTTGAAATTTCTGAAGAACATGAACAGAATTTTATTAGCTTCATCAGTTCCTGGAAGGTCTAATGCCCCACAGACTTCATGCTCCTGTTCACTGTAAAGCTGTCAAGTTTGTTAATTCCTAACAAAGTACTGCAGAATTTAGGAAGAGAAGTCTCAGCAGCATACATACTGAATGGTGTAACAGGATCGGATAGCCAGTTCTCATAGCAGTTTCATACACTACGCAGAGGCACAGGGAAAGCGGGCATATTGTGCAAACAGCGTACAGCCTGAGGGTTAGCTCTGCAAAAGGGCTTAGACAGAGTGATGTACCTGGTAATCTTCAGTGGCAATACTAGCTGGCAAGCTGGTACTGTAAGCCTTGGCCATTCCATTTGTCTGACTGCTATCTGCTCGTAGATAGAGGAAGTGTCCTGTGAATAGAAAAGTGAATTAGAAAAAAAAAAAAAAAAAAGGACAATTTTTTTCGTACTATCTTAAAATACTCAAGTACATTCCCATACATGGGTTCGCAGTATTCTACATGGAGTTCTTTGATCTCACGCCATGGGCATTAATGACTCTTGCTGAGACAAACTCCACACTGGAAGAGCTTATTTGTAGTCTTTGTTTCTAGGAACAGTTCATACAAGCTCTCAAAAGACAAACGGGACACCCCTATGGGCACCTTTCACTTTGACAGGGAACTGTGAATCAAAATTCAGCTATGCTGAACACTCCTGACTTCAAACTTGCACACATGAGATTTTGGCCTCCCTCATACATAACAAGCTGACAGTTCCGGGAATTATCAAACTTTTTNAAGTTCCGGGATTTTTAAAATTTTTTTTTTTTTTTTTTTTTTTTTTTTTTTTTATCTTCAATACTCTACAGCACAGAGCGTGTATTGTGTATTATTGCTTGGTCTTGGGACAGACTTACATGTGATGCTCTTTCTAACACACTTGCAGAGTCTGACAAGAGTCTCCAAAAGATTTGTGTTTCTACAAGCTGCTTAGTTCTGTTGGGCAATTCTGCTTTGCGATGCAGCAGCTGTCATGCGGCTGCTGGAAGTACTCTGCAATTGCATATCCCATCAGAGCAAGAAGGGAAGAGATGTATATATAGAAGAAATAGAATTCATCATAGAATGCTTTTTAAAGGTGAAGGCAAATCCTTGTCTCCTACAGTTTCATGTTAACCTTGCTACAGAACATGTCATATAAAGTTTTGAATTGCGATCAAAAGTTAACTTCAGTTACATTTAAAATTATTCTAGATAATACTGATGCCAAATTTGATTTGGAAGGGAGGATGTCAAAAATGTTAAACTAATTAAAAAAAACAACTCTAAGTTCAAGACTTGTACACATGCATGCCAACACACACACACATGCACACGCAAACATTCACTCACAGACAGACAGACAGCGAGAGACCCCTGAGGAACCTACCTCCTGTGGCTTGCAAGGCAGACCCTATAAATGAATCATCTTGAATCATTTCATTAAAGCCCCTGATAGACCAAGGAGATGCTGCAGTTTCATTCAGCGTCCAGCCACATGAGCCCTCTTCAAAAGAGCAGTGTGAGCCCTCTGGGAGACTACCTACAACAGATTATAAGGAAAAGTAGAAAAATAGGGGAAATCTGATTATGGAAGAAGACAAACAGCAGCAAAAGTCAAAACTCATTATGGTTCTCTAAGCTACTCCACTTATGCTACACTGTTTTTCAATGTCAAAACATTAATAGGTCTCATTTGTTTATTTCCACTCTCACCATCAAGAAGTCAACACTTTTTGCTACTGGAGATATTTGACACTTTGCAGTTCTGTCCTGCTCTAGATACTGTGGAAAACAGCAGCTCCCACAGTCTAGCGATGTAAACCACTCCATACACTTGTAAAGGCCCTGCTGTATATGAAATTGCACATCACAAGGGTTTCTGTGTTCAGTGAAAGGTGGTCCATCAACAGATTATTCTAGATCTCTGTCACCATACCTGCAAAAAAACCTAAATGGCATTTCTTAGCACTATATGTACTTATACCTAGAGGAATTCTTTGGTGTGATATGCAAGATGAGCTCTGAACTTGCATCTTGGAGTGACAGATTTACAGCTGACCATGCCGGTGGCTGGCATGAAAATAACCATCAGTGCTTTCCACTGAAGGGAGGTTCAGACCTTGGGTCCACAAGGAATTTCTCACCCAGTTGTAGACGTGCAAATAAAGATTTTGCTTTTCTTCGAAATAGCAGTAACTATGAAAGGCAGGTCACTGAACATTTACTGCACTATCAAAAAAATAAATAAATCAATTTTATCCTATATGGAGTGAATTTTCAAAAAGAATCTTGATATCCAACTAATGAAAACAGGCTGAATTATTATTGGAGGCCTAATAATGAATTAATCTAGAGATGGAATCAATTTAACCTATATTTTGTTCTAAATGGTTTATTCTAATGGGACGAAGGGTCCCATGAAGTGCCATGCCACATACTCACCACATCTCACACCGTCCACTTCTCTGGCAGGGCAATCACTGACGAATTCACAGATTTGTAGGTGGCTAACACAGCCTCCATGAAGGCAGGGAAAGGCAGAGCCTTTGTCATATATAGAAAGACCCAGGTTTTCTTTATCTAAAGGAAAAACAGAGAAAGAAGCTCAGAGATGAGTTGGCAGGATGTGGATGTTCCTTCATGTGCATCAGCCTTCACATGTTTGACCTCAGAAAGCATCCTCTAGGTGAGAAATTACATTATCTGTGCTTTTTACCATGTAGGTTTCTACCCAGCACAATGTTCCCACAGATTGCCGCAGCTCTCATGGAGACCAAATTCATTGCTCCTTTCTCTTTCATCCACACACTGCCTTCTGTGTTTGTGCTATCTTCAGATAATCAGATTTTAATTTTAGTTTTACTTTTACTAAGAACCCCACGGTTTTCTACCATGATGTGTTCTCATTTCTGCGCTCATGATTGTGCACCCGTGAGACAGCCATGGCATGCTGGATGACAGTGCTGCTGGAGGCAGATACCCACTTAGCTCTGGTCCTGATGGACGCATTGCTATGCCCTATGGAGAGTCAGGCTCAGCTAATACTTGTGCTGCTGACACATCTCTGTGCCAGCTTTGTGGCATCCAGCCCATGAAGAGAGCTGCTTCCCCCGCAGGCTGGCTCACTCATGCACCCTAAGTAGCCTAGTCAGCTACAGTCCAGGAGCATTTAGCATGGGTACCCAGCAACTGGTTTGAGTGCAATTTTTAAAGTCTGGAATTTCTGGAAATCATGACTCAAAGTAGACAGCCTGTCCTGTGGATGTGTGTGTGCAGGTCCATTGTGGACCTGCAGGTGTGTGAAGGTCTCTTCTAGACCTGCTTCCCTTTAGCAGAACTCTGCACAAGAGTTCCACTGGGATTTTAACTGCTCTGGAAAAAATGCAAAACTTAGAGAAACAGTCCTAGAAGGAGGACAAAGGGACACCTGAAACATTATTTCTCCATGGCACTGTGTTGTGCTGGGTATTTGGGAAAAGCGTATTTGGGAACTGTTTGGAGGTTTAGCACAGTGCTTCAGGCTGTATGCATCTCCTCTAAAAGTCACTGACTGTCAAAAACATTCCATTAAAAATACACTATTTGTTAAATTAAAAGATTGACTGCAATAGAATTAAATCTCTGCTATGATAAAAAAAAAAAGTCTCATACTATGAAACAGCTCTGTGAAACCAGTATTCTCTTTCTACATTTGAAGCTTTTTCGATTTTATATTTGTATTCAAAGCTATTTCTACAGCGTCTGCAAAACAGAAGCAAAAGCATTATATTAATGGATGAAAACCAGGAAGTGAAGATGATTATGTCTCCAACTTGCAGGCTGCCTGCACTGGCAGACTCATACACTTCCAAGAAGCCTAAATGACATTAGCAGTGTTCTGCACAGGTACTGAGGATCGTTTGCATGACCTTGGCAACAGGACTGAAAATGCCAGGTAAAACTGAGCATTTCTGAGCTGAGCACTCAATACTCTGAAGGAATTACATTCTATCTATTTTCATTTTGAACAGAAGTTCTCAAATTAACAGTAGCAAATAGACTCCACAGGCTGCAAACCAAAATTTCTTTTCTTTACTGATTTAGAAGACAGAGCCCCAGTATGGAAAAGGCTTTGGTGACACAGGGTAGCCTTTTGTTACTATGTAAGAAAAATAGAAAATGCTAAAATAATCTATGAAGAGACATTCCTCCATCCCTGTTGCTGGATACAGCATGATCCCTGTTATTTTCTCATACAATTCTACAATTCTGCGCTTCAACTCTGCCTACCGAGCACGTGCACATCTGTGCTAAAACTCACGAAAATATGACCCCTGGCAGGTAAGCACTGCTAGAAGCCATAGAGGAGCCTCAGCTTTCACGTATGTCCTATCTGACCAAATCTTTTTAATCATGCTCATCCGTTTTGGCAAGGATGCTGCTCTCTCTTCTGACTGCATTTGGTTATTCCAAACCTAACTGTATTGCAACATACCATGAAAGCAGTTTCTGAGTTGCAAGGAGCCCACTGCCAGTAGTCCAACCTCTTGTGCTCCACAGTTTGAATACAGCAAGGTGATTTTAAAAGGTCTTTCTATTCGGCCAATCTGAGCAATCACGGATTTCCATTTCACCCTAGAATACAACAAAGAGCTATCAGATATACACAGAGCATGCTGGAGTCCATGCAGTACCTAGCACAGATTCTACACTGTGCCAGACAGAAGTGATGGTGTTTAAACAGGGAAAGGATCAATGAACACAAACTACAGTGTAACAGGTGTTCAGTTAAAACAAGTGATATTCCGCCTAAGAAGCTCAAATTCAGTTATCCTCAGATCCTATTGCTGTAACTTACATGTCCCAGCAGAACAAATGCCTTAACTCCTAGACATCAAAGGCATCTCAGCTATGGAGCCCCTGAAGCAGTTCAGAGAAAGATAGATGGTGGCACGCACCCTAATTTTAAAGATGGTTGCTAGGCATTGAGAGCTAGACAGAGACACCCAACGGGAACTTTCAAAGCATCTCACCCAAATCAGTCTGAAAACAGCCAGGGCACCCAGGTGTAAATATAATCCCACAAGATTCCTAACAATCTTTTTAAAAACAAAATTGAAACAGAAACAAAAACAAACAAACAAAAAGCCCCTGTCCTTCCACCTCATGGTAACAGGACAAGGAAATACATTTAGAACTGTATGTTACTATTTTGCAAAGGGGTTGTAGAAAGGATAGGTACAGAGGAATTCCTGCTATAATCTATCTTATGAAAAGAGTACCAGACAGCCAAACTTGTCAATAACCCACACGCTGCTGATGTTGCCGCTGGCACTTGCTGTATTACTTTTTCATGTAGGAAGTGCCTTCAGCTGCCTTGGAACGACCATCTGCCCTCACCCTGCACCAGAAACAGATTAAAAGGCAACTCTTGGACAGCAAACTGGTGTTTACTGAACACAATGTGAAAATCACAGAACAAGTAATTGACAACTTGCAAATAGTTAAAGAGACTTGAGTTGTTTTTTCACCTTCACTATTTTCACTTGCTGCTGCTTAGTCACCTAACTCATTCATCCTGCCACAAACTCTCCGACAGACTACCTGCATCTTCCACTATCATTCTTGTGCACACATATAAAAACCCACAGATACCCTAAACTCACCTGAAGTGGAGCTCCCCTTATCAGTTTGACCTTATTTTCCTGTTTCCTGTCCCATCATGTCACGTTCAATAGTTCAACGTAATTTAATTCAGCTTGAGAAACCTCCAGTCCTGAACCACAACTGCCTTATCTCTGCTATCCGGGAAAGGAGAATTACTGCCTTTTTTTTTTTTTTTTTTTTTTTTTTGTATTCCCCCTGCACNTTTTTTCCTTGCATTACCCTGCAGCTTCAGGAATATTCAGAACCAAGACACACAAATATATTCCCTCCACTGTGCTGGGGCACAACATCCAAGAGCATTCATCACTGACCCAGAACTGTATCATTTCTGCTACACGACAAAGCTTTGTTCATCATTCCATTGCATCCACTTGGCCACAAAAATCAATGGGCCTTAAAATAATTGGTTCAGCAAGGTACTGAAGATAAGGACAGTCTCTAAATCTTTTGAATTTACCTATTAAGCACACAAGACCTCCTAATCACTGAGGCATACTTCCACTACCTCCACCAAGCTACAGCACAGCCCCCAGCTGAGATATCACTGCATCACCAATGTTAGCACAACCCTAAGCGCAGGAACCCACAGCACCCAGCCCCTGATTCACAAGTGTTACATTTATTGGTGGCAACCTCAGAGATCAGCCGAAAACAATGACTGGTTTAGCTGCTGCACGTTAATTGTACATGGTTCATGAGTCACATACTTTGGATCTTGCAGGTTACAGCCTTGTATATATCAAAATAAAGTAAAACCATAGGTGAGCCAAGTTAATAAACCAGCCTCTGAAACATCACAGCTGAAAAATACACACTGTCCATCCTGCCATCTCAGCTGGGAGAACCAGAGCCTCTGGTAGAAGAGCAAGGCCAGTGTCTTAAACCACTACTTGTGTGAACTGGCAGCTCTTTTGAGTCAGAGCCCTAGGGTCCCAGGAAACACTCCAGTTCTGCACTGAAAGATCTCTAGTACCAAAATTTTACTCCATTTATACCACTCCCGCACTCCTGGAAAAGCTGGCAAGCATCCAGAGACCACAAAAATGACGAGTAGCTTTCCATCACCCAGAATACTTACATGTACAGAGAGCCTCATCATCATCAAGGTATTCCCACTCAGAGAAATCCTCCACCTCAAGATACAACTGCAACAAGATCTCTAACGCTGTAAATAATTACACTGTGTTTGCTTGGTCCCAGTATCCAAAGAGGGGCTAGTCAGAGCCAACTTAATTTTCTTAATGGAAACAGGAACGAAGCCCATGGTCGATCTAGCAGAAGATGGATCATTGCAGCAGGCTTTCAGATAGGCCAAGCTTGGCAATATCTTTACTATCGATTTTACGTCAAGCCAGATCTCAACTAATGAGGTAATATTACTTTTCTTCCAAATACAGATGTTGAAACTGCTGTGTGTATAGAAGGGCTGTCAGAGTCTGACATCATTCTGAGAAATTTGCACAAAGTTAGGAGTTGCAAGCAATCTGATACTTAAGGCAATATAATTCAAGATTCGCCCTGCAAACCTACAACTTCCATTCTTTTTATTTTCACTTGCCTCAATCTCCTCTGCTAAACATAAGTCTTCCCCCATCCTTACCAATTTTTCCTACGCCATTCCTTTCCATCTCCAACGTAATCAATAGATCATGCATTTTAAGAAAGATTGTTTTAATATTAAGAACAAGTTCTTCAATAAGAGCAACAAACTCTAAAAGCCTAATAGGAACGCTGAAACCTTTTCTGAACTGGGGGGGACATACTGCACGAGTTATGCTAACTGTCTCAAGGTACTATCACTGAACATACAAATTAGAAGCTTTATGTTACTTTTCCACATATAGGAAGTTGGCAGTTTCAAACCTTCACAAACATCCAGTTCTAGTCATTGGATGCAAAAAGAAATAGATGAGAGAGAAGAACACATGCCTGCAGCTCTTGGCCTTAACAACCAGCCACAGTGTCAAGATTTTTCTTACTTGGCCCAGTATATTTTTGGGTGCAATTTCAACAGAAGCATGAGAAGCAGTAAACCATACTCCTAGGTTAGTGTTCAAAATCATAGTCTTACATAACAGCTGGGCAGTCTCCTTCTGTAGCTGCATTTTTTAATTTTAATGGCTGTCTCACTGCTGTCAGTATGTATGAGGCATTTTCTGAGGATGCTTACCAGACTATCCCCTTTCAAAGCCTTATATCGTTGGACACCTAGTTTATTAAATCCAAATGACCTTAGGTGTTTCCAGACATTCAGATCAGCTACATGGCAATACTTCCAAGTACAAGAGCAGAAGCTAAACAACTTTTGTCGACAATAAAATCCGGATTAGTTGAATGGAAGTCTCAGAGACGGTAAGAATCTACAAGTATCTCAGAAGTTAAGCTGGCAGGGCATCAGGGCATTTTAGCAACTCCTTCCCGCCAAAAAAGGAAAGATAGGAAAAAACAAGCAATAATTCTTTCACGTGGTTGGCTAACTGATAATCTCTTGTGCACATGGCCTTGAATTTGTTGCTTTTTGGCCTACCAAGGCTACCATGGCCATTGCTTTATATTTCAGAAAGAAAGCAGAAAATAATAAACCTCACTTATTGATACACACACACGGAAAGTGAAAATATCACCCCTGCCCCAAGAGATGCTTGTTTATTTTCATTAAAGTTTGAGTATTTAGAGCTGAAAGAAACACGCTGCTTATTAGAACAGTCTTGGTTGGCAACACTGAAACAATTGTGGTCAACAACAAACACAGGCAAGTGAAGCCATTCAAAACAAAACCACACTGGACTCAGAAGATTTTTCAGCTGTGACCAGTTTTTGGCTCCGCATGATAAAGAGGGAGGGGTGGGATAATCAAAGCAGTCAGAAAGACATTGACCATGATACGAACAAGCATCTGTAACCACAAGAACTGTAACCATAAGAAAGAAAAGAGAACTTTGAGCCAAGTGCCAGATGAAGAAGGCTTGGACCTGCAAGCAAAAATACATGCTCTTGATGTTTGATCTCTACTGAGACAACGAGAATTTTATATATTGTCTGTAAATATACAGAATGCCAGCACCTCACTCCCTCAGCAGTTCTCCCTCTAACAGAGTAACAGGATTTTCTGGAGTGCCCAATCATCTGAAAAGTGATACCTGGCCTGCTTTCTAAGTTTCTACTCTGACTTCAAGATAATCCCCCAGTAGCCATCTATCTCAAGGTCATTTCCTCATTATCTTCCTTATGCTGTCCTCCAAATTGTGCAGCAGTGCTTGGATAATGCACAGTAACTCCCTCTGGAAAGTGGGAATGCTTCAGGATAGTGTCTGTTCTTAACAACCAATACTGCTTAAATATTAATCAGAGTGTTCATTTCAGACTACCTGCCTAGCAGTCGGCAGCTCAAAAACCACGTAGACATAAATTTTGTTCTGTCTGCTCACACAAATTTTTCTGGAATTTTAAAGAGGAAGGATATTTGACCTAAAATAGTTCCTAACTCTATTTTTTTTCTTTGTTCCTTTCCCTCCTTTCCATCTTGATTTAAATCAGGAGTTAGTCACCTTCCACCTTTAAATTCTTCAAGCTTAAGCCTCAGAGCTTATCAGTGCTTCATTTCACTCATTTAGAAAAAGTAATACCAACGGTCATACCAACTTCTACTGAAGCTAACTCCATTCCAGGATGTCTAAATGCCGTCCCTTTTAAACATAATAACTTTATGCAGAAGTGTTTTGTAGTGCTCAGATAAGCTCCTAAACAATTCCAGAGATGCTGCAGTGATGGTGATCAAAGCCTGCTCTGGGCAGCTAGGTACCTCAGAAGGGTATTTTATGAGTTAATTCTGGGGAACTGTGGCTGCAGTTGCTTAGGCAAGTAGAGGCTTGTCAAATATTTAAAGCAGAAAGGGCAGTTATAGGTGAAAAAGTACATTAGAAACTGATCCCAGAAAATGTAAGAATCCTTGTGAAACTGGCAAAAAGAAGGGGAAGGAGTAGCCAGGAAGGAAGTGAGCAATAGCTGAAAGTAGGAGTGAGAGATGGATCTGAAAGTTTTCTTAGTCAAACTCTGCTGTCTTTGGCTGACCAGAAATCTTGGCTGCAGAGCTCCATGGCAGCCTGAGGAGTGCCAAAGAATTCAAAGAAAACAAGCACTGGGATCTGTTGCTTAAGTTCTCCATGGGAGTCAGTCAGGTGATTGAAATAAAGAGCTCTGTTGAGTGCCTGACCCAGGTTCTTGCAAGGCAGATTGCAGCAAACGAAAAAGCAAGCACATGGAAAGTGGCAAAATCAGATGACACGTGGACCTTTCTCCTTCTTTTCCTGTTGTGACTCATTCCCTTTACCCATTTCTCTTCCTTACTGCATTCTGCCACATGCAGGAATGAAAAAATAAATGTGGGAAAGATCAAAGAGTAGAAAATACAGGACAAGATCCAGGGTTGCTGCATTTTTTTTTTTTTTCTGTCTTCCCCTCTTCTCACCTCTAGCCTTTGCTTTTCCCCTCTCTAAACTCTACAGATGAAACAAAAGAGGATGCTCCTAAACTTAGCAGACAGAAGGAAAAATTACACAGTGGCAGAATTAGCCCTACCTCAAAACATAACTCTTGCAGCTGCGACAGGACCCCTTGAATACTTAGGAGATATCAGTCATTTTGCCAAGACAGCCCTTGAACTGAGTGCATTTTAAATTCTATAGTCCTAGCATCAGTGAGAGACTCAACCACTATCGAGCCTCCTGAATGTAAGGGAGGAAGAATTACTCCTAATTAGATGTGTTATTTGGGGGGGACACACAAAACCTGGATCTGTTACAGACACTCTGTCAGGAAGACGCACGCTTCAGTCCTGATGCTTCTACCTCTATTTTCTGCTGTAACAGAAGCAATGATCTCAAGGAGGAAGAAGACATTGACAAATAGCAGCCTGGAGGGGTTCCACCCTACCCTGCAATTTCAAGTCTAAACAGCTGCAGATCGATTGTCTTACCCGGCATCCTCCTCATGGCCAACTTTCAGAGAAATTTTTATAGTTTTGTTTGTGCCCACATATCTGATTTCAACTGTGAACCTCTGGAGGAGAGGAACAGCATCCTGTGAATGTACGGCCAGTTCCAGCAAGCAAGAGTCCACGCTCCCAGGCAGAATGGGGCTATGCAGGCTGAACTCACATCTATCTGGTAGCTTACTGGTGTTCAGGAGGAAAATGTCCCCTGTGAGGAAAAAAAAAAAAAAAAAAACACAGTGTAGATGGAAGAGTGATAATAATAAGACAATAATTAAGGAGGTTGAGGAAAAATCTCAAGAAGAAAGCAGAGGACTATGCACAAAATAACTAAAAGAGAAAGAAGAGAAATGAAACTGAAGTAAAAATGAGGGAAATACATAAAGAAGTGACAGAAGGAAAGAGAGGAGAAGAAACCAAACAAAGCAGGGTGAAGATGTCCAATAAAACAAAAGCCAAGACTTTGCAAGTCAGACAGTAGACATGAGGGGCCAGCCATGGCTTGTAAAGGATTGAGTTTCCTAAGAAAAATCCATTCTCTGTAAGCAGAAGTAGCTAATGCTATAAACAGGGAGAAACAAAAGGTGTGGTATAAAGGGGCTGGCTATATACAGTGTGCATGCATACACAATCCAGGCAGAGTACATATAAGGATAATACACACTATACGGCTTTTATTAGCGACTGATTCTCTTGGGCACTGACAACGCACCTATGAGCTGCGCACCAGGACCAGCATACGGCAGTATTTTTAGTGACGTGTGACTGAGTTCACAGGCTGCCAACTCATGTTGCTGCTGCCCACAGCTATGACCGGCACTAGGAGAAAGTAGATGTCCACTGGGGGGGAACTCTGCCTACCTTCAACATCTCCATGGGAGGAGCTGTTTTCCAGAAGCAGCTGCTGCCTCTCTTGAGACACCAGGACACCAACTGAAGACAACACCCAGTCTGGATTTCCAAAACTGTCTGTAGACGTCACCCATGAGCAGCTTGAGCCGACGATACAAGAGATCTCTGTTACGAGAAGCAAAAGTTTTCACTGAGGCTTTCCCCAATTCAAGGGGCAGGGCCTATGCGGGGACATGAATGAGCAGATGTACAGTGTATGGGGCCTCTCTCACAAGAAACACAAGACTGAAGGGAAAAGAGAAATTTTGTCTTGTGCAGTAACAACACAGAGTCTCTCCCAGGGTAGGTGAAGGAACATATCTCAGAGCAAAACAACTCTGAAAATGCTTGACAGATATAAATTAGCATCCTCCCACCAGTATCAACAGTGAATCTACATTAGTGGATGGTCTACCCATATTCTGAATAAGAATACCTAATGCAGCAAGGATATTTAAACTGTATGGATTTAGCTTTTTAACAGAGAGAACAAACAAAACTCTAAGGTCTCAAGCAGAATAGCTGAGCAATGCAAGCTTTATATATTTTTTTTCTTTTTTTTTTCTTTTTTTCCACAGAAGTTTTGCTTTTCTTCAGCAGGATAGACAAGAACACTCTCCTAACAAACTCCAGAGTCCATTTGCAGCACTGAGAACACTAGATCACCCTGACCAGAATTTTTCATAATCAGCATATTATAAACCAGACAAGTAATTCACTGTTCTCTCATCAATCTAATATAAGCTCCCTGAAGGGATGTTAGCTGCACAAAGCTCTCCCACACAGAATGGAGCTGAATAGATATTGTAAGATATTAACTTGCATGATATTTATTTTCAGTAATAATAATAATATTACAGTAATAACTTGAGGACCCACAGGCCATATGAAAAACTGTATGAGAGTAAACATTTGTATTTGGGATCCTGATATTCAGAGGGTATTCGGACTTTGTTCACATCCTATCCCTTTGGTAGCCCTACTACTGGTGAGATGAAAAGGCAGGTAATAAGAACAGAATTAAGGTCAGAAATACAACAAAGATAGGTTGTTGCAAAGGCAACACAGGTGGGACAGAAGGGAAAAAAAAAAAAAAAAGCCTCCAGAAAATTTGCCACACTTCTACTAAACTTTCAGAGATGGCAGTGGTTATGGAAAAAAAATGCACCTTTCGAGTACAACAGATAAAGCAGACAAGTTTCCCTGATCTTTAACTTAAACTGTAACTATATTTTTATGCACACCACTCAGCATGCAGAAGTTAGAGAAAGATGGATGTTAGAGAGTTGCATATCCCTGTGGCTTGGAACAGACTGTGATCCCCCACACAACCACCCCCATCCTCTTCCAGCTCCCCTGTATGGTCTCCAGTCCTGTCTCAGTTGCTTGCTGCTGGAGGCTGTTGTCTCTTTCAACCTACCAGATAAGCCAACCACCTGAAGAGCTTCTCAGCCCACCTCATGGAATCCATACAGCTTAGCAACAGTCTACTGCATGGTTCAGCCCATCATTTTTAATTGCAAACCACAAGCAGCTGAAGTTGCAAATGGTGCCTGTGCACGTGTGTGCGATGTCATCTGCCAGCAGTGCACAGGAAGGAGAACACCTTCCTGTTCCGACATTCTCCTGGCTCTGGTGGATCTAGGGAAAGACGTCTGTGCACACTTTCAGGCTATGGTTTGATGAGCCAGTAAAACAGCCTTAGGGATTTCAATAAACTATAAACTGAAAGAGAGGAGATTTAGGCTGGATATTAGGAAGAAATTCTTTCCTGCGAGACATTGGCACAGGTTGCCCAGAGGGGTTGTGGATGCCCCCTCCCTGGCAGCGTTCAAGGCCAGGCTGGGTGGGGCTCTGAGCAACCTGGTCTAGTGGGAGGTGTCCCTGCCCACGGCAGGGGGGTTGGAACTAGATGATCTTTGAGGTCCCTTCCAACCCAAACCATTCTATGATTCTATAAATAGCAGATCAGAAACTCCATGTTGTTCGAGACACAGGAAGACCTGCTGGGCTGTTTCAAATGTATTAAAGTTTGACAGATTAGCTCAGTACCCACAGACTTGTTGTCAGAAGTAGTATTTTTATCAGGTAAAATCAAGTTGGTCATAAAACCCAGAAAACAATTTGTCTCACAACAACATGACAGTGCAAGAGAGAAAAATAAGAGTCTGGGACATTTTTTTTTTTCATTTTCCTAAATAGAGGATTACTTGAAACTAGTATTTATGACGAAGTAATTTCATTAAATCTTACCAATACCCCCACTTGCAGTAGGAAGGACTGTACCAATGCAGAATTAATCCTCAGAATGTGCCTCACATAACAAAGCAGGACACAGCTCAGATAAGTAAACACGGTATTTTCCTTCGAAAACTCCTCATTCCCATACTCTTTAGACTGTGTAAAGCCTTTCTGCCACAACCTATGGCCTGAGAGGATCTGAATGCCCAGGAGTCTGAAATAGATCAGGGAAATTGTTGATAACTGGTAAAAATAGCCTCTGAGCTTTCTGGCAAGAGATTGTGTGCATTGCATTGCAATGGAAAGATCTATCAACAAGAAGCTGACATGTAGCATAAATCACAGTGCAAAAGAACTGGGTACACTCATGGTCACAGTCAAAGAGAGCACCAGAAGCTGCAGTCTCTAATGCTACTGAGCACCACCTGACAGCTGCCTCATATCCAGCTTTGCTTACCACCTGTGAACTGAGGAACTTCAAATGCAGGGCCCCAGAAAGGTAAAATATGACAGAAATGAAAGGGAAAAATCTAAAACAGAGAGAGAAATATATCTGTATTACTACAATCAGCAAAGGAGATATTTTCAGATATTATGTGATCTGAAGAAGCTTAGATTGAAGAAATCTCATGAACAGTCATAGGGCATGTCAGAAATGAGGCTCACACCTTGAAGAATTAGATACCATCTGAAAGATGTTACTGTGAGGGACTCCTCTCCTTGCCACCTCCTGTGATGAAAGTATGCGACTTTTCTAGCACACACAGGCCTTTCTTTGATCAGCATTTTCATTAATGATGTGGATGATGGGTCAGAGTGCAAGTTCACAGTGGTTACAAAACTGGGAGGAGTGGCTGTGCTGCCACTCCAAGCCACCTGGACAGGGTGGAGAACTGGGCCAACAGAAACCTCAAGATATTCAACAAAGGGAAATGCCAGGTTCTGCACCTATAGAGGAACAACCCCAGGTGCTAGTAGATGCTGGAGGCCAACTGGCTGCAAAGCACCTCTAAAGAGAAGGGCTCTGGGGACCTGGATAGCGTGGAGAGGAGAAGGCTCAGATGGACTTTACCAATGTATATAAACAGCTAATGGGAGCCAGACACTTCCCAGTACTGCCCAATGACAGGACAAAAGGCAATGGGCACAAAGCCAAAAAAAAAAAAGAAATTCAATCTGAACATAAGAAAACACTTTTTTTACTGTGAGAATGGTCAAATACTGAACATTGCTGCACATAGAAGTTGTGCAGCCTCCATCTGAGAATGTATTCAAAATCCAACTGCACGTGGTCATGGTCAACCTGCTCTAGGTGACCCTCCCTGAGCAGGAGGGTTGGACTAGATAATCTGAAGAGGTCCCTTCCAACCTAAATGATTCTGTGATTATTTCACTAATTAGAAAGGTGTCACTTCAATTTCCACTTTTCCACATCACTGATGGCAACTGGCTCCTTTCTCTTAGGTGTTTATGAAGTGTGGCATTTGCTCAGTCTACCCTGGCAACACAGTAAGACCAAATTCATCCCACCTATCTCGCAAGCATTTTGTTCAGGTAACTGGGCTTTTAAAATTCCTAGGAAAAAAAAAATCCAGTTAGAAAAAACCTTCACTTGGTATCAGGAAAACTACTTTATTCTACAGTTGCTATAGCTCTACTAAACTGCTTTTGTTTAAAGAACTCCTAAATCCAAATCTGGTGGATTTCACTGTGATGACAGAGAAATTTTATTTTATTTTTAATAATGAAGGATTCCCCTAAGGTTCCCTTTAAGGTAACACTGGCCTTTCTAAGTCATTGCTCCATTTCCTGTCAGAAACCCAGTGGTACCGCTTTCTGGTGAAAGATCATTGTGACTGCCATCATCTCACTTGCACCAAGATTCAGAAGCAGAAATAAGGAGGATGTAAGGAAGAGGACTTGCAGTACCTCGTTTAGAAGGCTGATGCAATGACACCATCATATCCCTTATCAGGGAGAGCTTCTGAGGTGGATTTGGTGAAGAAGAGTTCACTTCATTTGATCCAGAACAGGAGACAACAACTAAAACAAGACAAAAACAACAGGGGAAGAATTTGATGTTTCTACACAGAACTATGCTCCCATATTGTTAAACACATATTTAACAGAGCCTCATTATATTAATCCGCTCTACCAAATGCAGGTAGTGTCCCGATAATGTTTCGAAATAGTCCACCACTTCCAATAAACCTAACTACAACAAAATATTTCACTAATGTGTTCTTTACTATTCTTTCTCCACCCTAGCTTTTATCAGTATATAACCCCTGAAGTGCCTGTGTTGTAGCAACAGCACATCTGAACAGCAGGCACACGGCTGCCTGCCAACAACTACACCTTTTATTCTTGGAAACACATGCATACACAGGAGAAACATACAATTCATCTAATCTTCACCATACAAGAGAAGTGTCTCAGATGAAACTAACATTAATGAAACATTTGCATCTCTCACACATCCAGAAAACAGATTTTTTCCTTACTGCCATCATGTAGGCTGAGATTTTCAAAGGAATCAGGTAACTTCTGTGTATCTGGTGTCTAGTAATGTCTAGTCTCTTCCATACCCTTCTTATTAATATGCCTGCATTGTTCTGTCTCAGGAGTTCCTGTTATATATCTAAAAACACCTTCATTGATAATTAGATCATACTTACAATACCAATACATGTGCATTTGTGCATTTTTATTCAGAACAAATTTTAGAGTCATATTGTAAAGTCTGGTTATGCTGGGGAAAAAAAAAAAAAAAAGACCAAAATCTCAGAAAATATAAAAAAGCCTTAGTAATTATTTTCTACTTTATTCTTCTTATGATTCAATGGGAATATTAAATCCAGCATGCTGAGATTTACTAGTTTTAAACCACAGTGTTCCTCAGATTTATGTTGTCCAAAGTAAAACAAATAATTACAGTTTAGACAAGGATGTATACTGGGTCATTGACAACAGCTAAGCTATTCTAAATAGGATTAATTTGCACAGTGGTATTATGAAAACATACAGTAGGACGTGAAAAAAAGAAAAAAAAAAACTAAAATCTTGAACATGTTCAATTTTCTCAAACTAATCACAACTTTCAGGTTTTCTCAGCAATATCTGGTCTGATTTTAAACAATGTGCATCACGTGGTGAGTAAAACACTACAAAACATTTCATATTGTGATAATGCTGTGTTCTTCCATCTTTTATTATAGTACTAAAGACAGCCGCCAGTCTTCACATGCTACCAGGGAAAGGACAACTAGAACAGAACAGCTATCAAGCTGCAGCAGACATGTGCTGTACCTCATTATAGATCTGTGGTCTCCACAGACCAACTGTCAAACGCTATAATTATTCCTGCCTCTATGTTCAAAATATGTAAACAGTAAAATATGTAAACCAGTTTCAAAACATTGAAATTGATCTGTTATTGTAAGGCTCAATAATGGGATGAAATCCTCTGAAGCAATGTGAATTCTTTACTAGATGCTCAGCTAACAAAAGCCTGTCAAGGATTGCTTTATGAAAAGTGATGGTGGAATCTCTTCACAGAGCTCCAGAACACTTTTTGCTATGCAAAAAATCAGTCATACTGCAAAGAAATATATTTTCAAATATATTAAAACAAATTCTGCTGTGGAAAGAGAACAAGACCTTTTAATAACTTAAGCCTGCTCCTCCTATCTTGTATTCTCTATCTGTTGAGATGTTCAGTCCTATACCTTCAGATCTTTGTTGAGCTCCACTGTAGCTTCAGTATTTGCTCCCCTCGGGGCTTTCTGTAAAGGCTGTTCCACCCACTCATCTACTCTCAAGTTCCAAGCTGCTCATGTATTTTCAAAGTAGCCTGAATGTCATGGGACCCATAAAACACAGCACAGTAATGGCAGAAGTTCTGCAAGAGACATTCCTCTTGATAGAACTTAAATCACAACATTTGACTTGCACTACCTCTCTCAATTACATAAACACCTTAGCGTTTTTCCTCTTCTTTCTCATCAGCAAACAAGTGTTCCAGTAGCAGACTACCAGGAACAGAGGCTTAAGCTATGTGGAACATGAATTTACTGCTTTAGCATGAAAAAAACAGAACAACAAAAAAAAAACATAGAATCACAGAATATCCTGAGCTGCAAGGGACCCACAAGGCTCATCAAGTCCAGCCCCTGGACCCACACAGCACCACCCAAACCCAACCCCTGTGTCTGTGAGTGGTGTTCAAACGCTCCTTGAGCTCCGGCAGCTTGGTGCTGTGCCCACTGCTCTGGGGAGCCTGTGCCATGCCCACCACCCCCTGGGGCAGAACCTTTCCCTAACACCCCCCTGACCCTCCCCTGACGCAGCTCCGAGCTGTTCCATCGGGCCCTGTCGCTGTCCCCAGAGATCAACGCCTGCCCCTCCGCTCCCCTGTGAGGGAGCTGCAGGCCGCCATGAGGCCTCCCCTCAGCCTCCTCTGCTCTGGGCTGAAGGATCCAAGGGACCTCAGCTGCTTCTCATACACCTTGCTCTCTGGACTCTTCCCCACCTTTGCAGCCTTCCTTTGGACACTCTCCAATAGTTTTATGCCCTTCTTATACTGCGGCATCCAAACCTTCATCCAGTGCTCGAGGTGAGGCCACACCAGGCAGAGCAGAGCAGGACAATCCCTTCCCTTGCCCGGCTGGCAGTGCTGGGCCTCATGCATCTCAGGGTACGGTTGGCCCTTTGGGTGCCAGGGCACACTGCTGGCTCATGTTCAACTTGCTGTCAATTAGAACTCCCCAGATCTCTTTCCATGGGGCTGCTCTCCAGCCTCTCATCCCCCAGTCTGTATGTACATCCAGGGCTACCCCGCCCCAGGTGCAGAATCCAGCACTCGCTCTTGCTAATTTTCATGTGGTTAGTGATTGCCCAGCCCTCCAATTTTGTCGAGATCTCTCTTGCAGAGAGATCCCTCTGCCCTCAAGGGAGTCAACATTTCCTCCCAATTTAGTATCATCTGCAAGTTTACTTAGTATGCATCTGAGTCCTGAATCCAGATAATCTATAAAAACGTTGAAGAGAACCGGCCACAAAACGGAGCCCTGCAGAACCCTACCAGTGACTCTGGCCACCAGCCTGATGTAACCCCATTTGCCATAACCCTCTGAGCCCTGTTCATCAGTCAATTGTTCACCTATCGTATGATGTTTTTGCCTAGGTGCATGCTGGACATTTTGTCCAGTAGGATACTGTGAGAAACAGCATCAAATTAATGTCAGTCATGGTTGAGACAACAAGGTAGAAAAGATTTTCAGAAAGTTGAGGTATGTCTGGTATTAAGGTACATTAAAACTTGAGTACTGTTTTATCACAAAGAGCACAGCATGAAACTTGGTCTGCTAAATACATTACCCACCATGCAGACCCTCAGCAACATCCCATTCGACGTTGGCAAAATCCAAGAGGGTTCATTCAAATGCCCGGTAACAACCCTATTCACCAGCTCTGGGAAGATGCCACTTACTGAGCTGGGCATATGAAAGGAAGGAAAGGCAGCACTACACCTGAGTTCACTGAGAGACAACATGTTAGACAGAAGACCCTAGGCCCAGTGATAGGCAAGACAATCTTTCATATGTGCTCACTGAAATATGTGCCTACCCACCGATTTTCTCATAGCAAAGGATTTCTGGCTACTAACAAGTAGATGAGGGCTCAGTGTGATGAATCCATGCATGAGATCTGGAAAGTAATACTTCTGTAATACTCCAGTCTACACTCTCTACATACCAGATACTTCTGTGTTCATTCAGTCTCTCTGACTGCACTGAGGATCTAGCAGATAACAGTCACTAACAAAAACTTTACCTCACTTTTCTTTGAAACTAGGAGCCCCAGAGGTGCTTGCAATACCCCACATCATATCCTCTCATAAACATTTGTATGCAATTCTTACATGACACGAATGTCAACATTAAACAAATAATAAAGGTATCTTCTATTAACTACCTGGTATCTGTCTTCATCAGCAGAAGGCAATGATTTAAGTGAAAACAAATAAATGATGGGGAGGAAATCTGTGATTATAGGTTGTGTGCCATTAAGAAACATAAAAACAATCAGGAAGAAACACTAAATGTAACAATACTCAACTGTCACAGCAAAAATATGGGATCTTTTAACTGTGCAGCACAAATCCATTGCTTTTTCTGTAATAAAACGCAGTAAAACCAGAAGCCTCCAGCACTCAGAAGGTAATTCCATTTTTTTTCCACTATCTTACAGAAAATGCATTCAGACACCTGCAGGGCTGAAATTTTTCCCAAATCCTGATGTTACTTTGCAGAAGAAAATAAAATTATAGAAGATACTTGTAGAACTCACAATGGGAAACCAATTCCAGATCAGCCGAGCTGCCTTCCTGTCAAAACAGGAACTTCCTTTAGAGCATTTTCCAGTGCTTTGCCCCTTGCGATTTCAAAATAGCAACTCAATATTTCTCACTGCTTCTCTTAGAAGAGAGCCTAACGTACAGACAGATAGATTTGACCATCAGAAGTCAGACTTGACAAAGAGAAGACTCTTTGTCTACTACCTATCCAACTATTTTGCAATTAATCCTAAACTTTCCACTTTCAGTTCAGTAACTAATCTCCCTCCTTCATGAGTATTTACAGCTTTAAGTTGTTAACCTTTCACCTTGAAAATGTCGCTGTGATCTCCTGCTGCCTGCTGTTAAACTCTTTTATTCTTCACTCATTAGTCAGTCCCTGTATCCCTTGCTTATATCATTTCTCTTCTTGTACTCTGCCCAGATACACTGCAGGTGGCAATTAGAAAGGGGAGCAATATGACAAAATGTAGTTTTATCAAAGCTGATTATATGAGGCAATACCTTAGGACCTTCTTAGAGCCTATGCCATTTTTCAAGATTCTTGTTCAGAGGCAGACATCAGTGCACATTAATGCCATGCAATACAGTATGGCTATTCTGCTCTCTCCTACTATCTTCCTGTTTATCTATGCCACAATCTTATCAGTCATTTTGGTCAAAATAAATCCTCTCAGCTGATTACCCACCATGACAGCAAGTCTCTCCCTGGTGTATTTCCTTCCAGAAGAGGCATTCCCACCCTATCTCCATTCTTTCTCTTTCAGATACACACATTTACTGTGCTGGTGAGTTGCACTCTCACTTACCACTTCTTATCTTACTGTTCATGTTATAAGCACATTATCAATATGGTTTTCATGTTGTCTTCTGACTCACTGCTAAAACCGTTAAACAGCACACAGCCCAGAACTGACCCTTATAGGCAGGGTTAAGTGGCAGTGATTCCTATTTAAACTTTTCAGTAAACCTACTTGTGACACCGCGATTTGTGCCAGCCCAGGTATGCACAGAGATCTATGTTGAGTGTCACCAATTTAAGTATGTGACTGAAATCAGAATATCCTACATCCACACCATTACCTTTGTCAAACTTGTCAACTCATTTAAAAGAGACACTGCAAGAGAACACCTTTTCAAATAAGCTGTTTTGATTGACAATCAATTATAAACTCTTTTCTAGTTCTTTGATCTCAGATCAAGTGTTCCAAAATTTTTACTCAGCCTGATGTCAAGGCAGCAATCTTCACACCATCTAGTCACACATGTGAAGTACACACTTCACATGAGTAGACAGTATATCAGAATACACAACTAAAACCAGCATATTCCATCTACCTGTTTTAAACACTAATGCAACATTAACTTTCTTCCAGTTCTCTGGAATTTCTTCACTATCTCAACACTTACATCTTTTAAAGATCCTTAGCTAATCCCTTCAAAATTCTTGAACACAAGCTGTCTTCACCAGTTGTTTTACAAACCGAACATTTTAACAACTGCTTTGAAGCTTCTAGACATTCAGCTGAGTTATTGTGGCACTGTTTTAAACCTTGGAAGATTTGCATCTTCTGGAAGTATCCAGATACAGCAACTCAGAATCTATTTAGGCAGTAAAGTTCATTTATTTGAATATCTAGGTCCAAGTACATAACAGACTGCTCCAGATTTTATTCTGTTTGCAAAGAAGCATGTATACAAGCAGCAATCACTTCCACTTGGGTAACACCTGGTTTTATTTCTGAGCTCATTTCTTAGCTCAGTTCTTAATTTACTGAGGATAGATCTGACACAACATCCTAAGATAAGCTACAAGGTTTCCCATCCAGATACAGCAATCTACTTAACAACAACCACAATGATTTCATGCTGGCAGAACCAAAACTCCCAAATCTGGTTCAATGGCTGTAGAAAGAGGAAATTCAATTTCTGTCACGTACTGCTGTTCCCAACCTATTTCTGTCCTTCAATTTCAACCATAGGAATCCTCCCTCCTAGTGTGAGGAATTCCGGTTAATCAGCACTAAGGTTTAGCAATGAGTAATTTCAGTCCAGTTCCACTTGTTTATTAACCACTCTCATCACGTTGGCATTAGGCAATTAAAGAACTTCTCCATATGTCCATCCTCAGAGGATACAGATGTATGTTTCACAAATCCGTAAGTCTTATTCAACACACCTGGCTAGCAGAATACTTGCAGGCTTTTAGTTTTATTTTACTTTTTGTATTGTTTCATGTACAGAATATGAATGGCATATAAGAATATACCTTGGATGTTCTTCTTTTGAACCATTAGAAGATTTAGAAAATTATTTACATTCTGTGGAACTAAAACCAGTCATTTATGCTAGTCTGGACTATCGCTGGTAGTTCTTTGCTTATTCACTTCAGAAAACCTATTCAGCTATTGCAGTCCTATCCAGTACCCCATCCATGAAAGACAGAACACTGCCTCCTTGCCCCCCTGTGCATTGCTGACAAGAATCTTCCGTGTAGGGCAGGAAGTGGATCGTTCTGAAGAGCTTTTCACAACTGGGCACTGAGCAACTCCCTGCTACAATATTCATTTGGAATATCAAAGATCATCAGCAGTTTCCATGACATACAGAATGACTACACATTTACAGTTGTACAGAATTCCTCCAGTCCTCCTTCCTGCTGTTCACAGTATGCCTGCTTCCTGGCTGCCCCAAGTTACACAAAATGCTGCTTTGTCTCTCATTTCCTCGCTTTCTCGGTTCCTTCCCTGAACGGTGATGTTTCCTGAACCATGTTGTCTGACCACTCTTTTTTACCCTCTTCAGTGCTCTGCAGTGTGCACTCATCCTTTCAAACCTCAAAATTTTGTTTCCAATAAAACTACTAAGCTGT
>VXAV01010003.1:255132-270659 GCA_013399715.1 Alectura lathami | reverse complement strand
GGTCCAGAGGAGGGCCACCAAAATGATCAGAGGGCTGGAGCACCTCTCCTGTGAGGAAAGGTTGAGGGAGTTGGGATTGTTTGGCTTGGAAAAGAGAAGGCTCCAGGGAGACCTCATGGCGGCCTTCCAATACTTGAAAGGAGCTTACAGGCGGGAGGGGGACTGACTTTTTACACAGGTGGATAAAATGGTAGGACAAGGGGGAATGGGCTAAAAGTGAAAGAGGGGAGGTTTAGGTTAGACATCAGAAAGAAATTCTTCACTGAGAGAGTGCTGAGGCGCTGGCACAGGCTGCCCAGAGAAGCTGTGGATGCCCCATCCCTGGCTGTGTTCAAGGCCAGGCTGGATGGGTTCCTGGGCAGTTTGATCCAGTGAGCTAGTGGCTGGCAGCCCTGTCCACGGCAGGGGGGCTGGAACTAGATGATCTCTGAGGTCCCTTCCAACCCAAGCCATTCTGTGATTCTCTGCCCCAGCACCACTGTGAGATCAACTCTCTTTGAGTCCTTATCCAGAAATCGCCATCTCCTCCATTTTACCAATACAAGCTGTACAGGGTCACAGTGTAACTGGACCATTAAAAAGATTGACAAGAAAAGAAAGTCAGCTTTTAACCTAGATTGTTTCAAAGAATCTCTGCAGCCTGACCAACGCAGATCAGATGAAACCAGGCTGCACCTTGGGGACTGGCACGAGAGGCTGAGGTGGGCAGGAGTGCTAGAGCTGAGCTAAACCTTGCCTGAATGCTGAACTTACGCACATTCACTCACTCTCAAGAGCCCTAGGAAAGCCGGCAGCAAAAGCACTTCTACAGTTAAAACTCTCCATTTACTTGACTTAAGGCACCTCACACTCCTCTCAGAGGGGGAGAATGCCAGTAACTTTATTAAGAGGGCTGTTGCTTCTTGTCAATTCCGCTTCACGCAGTCACAAAACAGTTTCTATCAGTAATGAAATAACTTCTCCAGCTTACTCTGCATGCACTCTAGTACTGCAGTGAATGTAAATTCTACTGAAGCTTATTTTAAAAATAACTATTAGCTAGTATTGCCATATCAGGTAGCCTATACAGTGACAAGTCACTTAAGTCCCCAAAAAGTGGTAATCTATATAGCAGAAATTTATTTAAAATATTATCACAAATAGTTACAAGTAAGCCCTGAGTATTGCACAGTTTTGGATAACTGCATCCACTGAAAAAAATGTGCAGGAGAGATTGTTTAAAGAAATGATTTTTTTTTTTTTTTGAATAGATTTTCAGGTCCCAAAATAAGTGAAAAAAATTATTCTCCATTAGAAAAAAATATATATTTTTCCTTTCATTAATCTTCATGCACATATAGGGATGAAGACACACAAGAGAGGGCAAAAAATATTTGGAAATTACAACGGTAGAGGGAGAAATAAAAAAGCTGTGCCCTACCAGAAAGTTACCAGCTTATCAAAAATTAAAATTACTTTTAGAGGGGCCGCTAAATGCTTGTGTCTAATCAGAGTAAATACATTACAGTCTCAGATGAGGTGAAAAGAGATGGATCTGTACAAGCCTCTTGTTTTTCTATTCTGAACAGCCAGAATACAAGTCCTTTCGAAATAACTAAACAAAAGCCAACTCGGTTTATGCACCTCACTTTGAAATAACTAAATAAAAGCCAACTCGGTTTATGCACCTCACTTTGCTTATCATTAATTCATAAGGCTATTTTTGTAAATTCTACTGACTTTCAAACTTCTTCTCTGAGACTGCAACAGAGTGACAAACATAATCTGTCAAACTCTGGAAAAGTTTAAACTCTGCTAACAGCTTGATAGACCTTGAAAGGGCAGGAGGCATGTGGGACTTCAGGAAATTTGAAAAATAATAGCAATAGTTGGTATTCTGCAATCAATATACTCAAGCTCCAATATTGGAGCTTATAAGAATTAGAAAGTTCAGCATCTCATTAAAATCTAGGCTTAACTGATAGCCTGCATGGGGTTAAAGAAAGCTTATTTCAGAGATTTTAAAGGCTATTCGGGCTCCTGTAGTGACTGTAAACACAGAAAATGTTCCTGTTGTGAATTACAGACTTTAAAAGTGTTACTAATGTAAAGAGATCTGGATTCCAGCATATATCCAGTACACAGCAAAAGCCATAGAGCAAACTCCAAAAATGTGTTAAAGGCCAAGGAAATTTCTCGTCAGTCATCTCTTGACTGAAGTGAAAGTGGCAAAGATGTATTACTGACCTGGAGCTCAGCAGGGAAAAAAAAAAAAATTACAAATAACAGATGCTCAGAAAATAAAACTATAGTTAAATGTAACAACAGAAACAGAAAACTCTGAAAGATCAAGACAAGTAAAAGATCAAGACATGTAAGAAGTGTATAAGTACAATCATCCAGGCTCCCTACACTACCCAAAACATCAGCCAAGACACCAGGTTGTGCAAGACCACCAAATGAACTATACAATAAGGCAAATCACCTTTTTGGTTTTGTTCCATTTTGAGTTCAGCTTTGCCTGAGATTGCTCAGGACCAGGCTGACAGCTGCTAACCATTTTGTTTTGGCAATGCCAGACCACACTGGTTGCTCTCACCATCTCCACTAGATAAAAGCTCCTACCTCCTGCTCCCTGTCTGCCCCAGACACCCCCTGTCCTCTCCATGTACCCAAGCTTCCTACCAGGGCCAGCAGCTACAAGGTGAACGAGGAATCATTGCACTGTGATAGACGAGTGGGAGAGGGTGTCAAGCTCCTCAAGCTTTCCCTGCACACACAGCACAGCAGTTCAGAAACACACAAGCACATTTCCACAAGCAGGGCTGCTGGTGCAGCTGCCAAAAGCCAACTGAGGAGTCCAGCAAACATTAACAGAGCACTCTTGGGACAGCCTGAATCCAAAATACTGCCCATCCCCTCCCAGCAAGGTGCTCGGAGTTCACCCTCAGCATGTAGGCAAAGGTCCCAGTCATGGATGCAGAGCAGTTTGAACCAGCTCTGTGTTACTGTGTGGATGTAGGCTCTTGTGAGAGTCCTGTGGGGACACAGAGAGGCAGAAGCTGGGTGCAAAACTGCCCAGAACCAAATGAGGTTTGAGGTCACTTCTGTGCTTACAGCATCTCTGCTGTGGGAAGAAAGATTTCAGTGAACTGTGAATTTGAACCAGGAACCTGTTGGATTCACCTCACATTTAGGTTCTAGGAAGACTTCAGTTATTGTGTTGGCTCTGCCTCAAGGGGAAAAAAGTTCCAGTTTGGGCTTCATGTGGCTGCAGGATAGCACAAAAACTCTTCATTCCGACAATGCAGGAAGAGAAACTTCTTGCCCCCACATTTCACTCTGCACTCCAGAACACTATCACATCCCTCCATACCACTTCCTAGGATGGCTGTCAGTCAGTTACTTTATCACTCCTATATTTTGAAAATATAAATATATATCTCCATAAACACAGACACAGTAGGGAGATGTGGATGCCTTAACCCAAGAAAATTTGGCTGTCTATACCCCCAAACACATGCTGTAATATACACTGAATAAGAAAAACCCTAAGTGAGCAACTGAAATGCACGAATAAATACATAATTCTTGGCTGATTTGTCAAAGCTTATGGGATTT
The DNA here is from genome assembly GCA_013399715.1 of Alectura lathami. NCBI lineage: Eukaryota > Metazoa > Chordata > Aves > Galliformes > Megapodiidae > Alectura > Alectura lathami. Next base: position 267,059 of record VXAV01010003.1, on the reverse strand, counting down.
CAGATACCAATTAGCTGAAAATCTGTGATGTCTTATTAACAGACATGACTCTCCCATTACAGAGGGCAAAAGTTAAAATGAGTTGCAAGGATACATCTGTGCTTCTTGGAAAGACTTCAGCTTTTTATTCTGTTCTTCACTCTCATTCCTGACTACCTCCATCTCTGATGAGCTGCTATGTCAATAGGTGTCAGTTTCTTCTTTTTTTTTAAACTCAGCCAATGCTATCTCAGAGTGCTTCTTGTAAAGTCAGTTAGAAACTTAACAAGTTTTTCATTGACAAGTAGAAGGAAATATTGTATAGAGTCCTGTAAAATTTCACATTTTACCAGCCAGCTTCATCTTAAAGGAGCACACACAGAGGAAAAAACTGAACACCTGAAGAATTAAAACCTGGCCTGTGGGTATCTCACTAAAATTCTGAGTTATTTCCTCAGTATATATGGCAGAGCTGCCTTTTCTAGATGATGAAGACTGAGAGGTCACCTCTGTTTCCTTTTACCTCACTGTTTTCATTATTCCTCGTAAGCCCATCAACTGTGCTCGTATCATACACACTGAAAGCAGCATCAGTGGGGAGGGACACCAGCTCAAGGAAAGCACTCAGACACAGCATACCTCAGGATTGCAAAATGCTTGTGGGAGACACTGCCACAGGCTTTGGAGCTGCAGTCCTTTAGGCCATGCAGAAACCTGGGGAGGTCCTGATGCCATTTACGTTTGCTACACAGGCTCAGCTCTTCTCTTGCACATCAGGCCTAAGAAGGAAGGAACCTGGCATCCCCCAGGCAAAGACCCTCTGACCTCTAATGCTGCTGGCCCAAGCACAACCTGAATCACATAAGAGGCAAATAAAAGGTGCTGTGGTGTGCACGCAACCCACTGGTATGATCCATCGCCTCTTACAAGATCTCACTTCTTCCTATTCGCTCAGCACTTCTGTCAGGCCAGCTGCAACTCACCTCTCACCTCAGTTCACCACTTCTCCAAGCTGGCTTGCTCTCATACCCGCCATGGGTGCCATCTTTGTGCGCACAGACACACAGCCCTGTCCTGCTGATGGCAGGCCGCATCAACGCACTGGGTTTGTTATACTCCAGGAGAAGAGTGAAGCAATAGAGCAATTATATTGGAATGAGAGGAAGAGGAATTGTGAGAGGAAGAACTGATGCTGAGAGACAGGAAAAGACTATAAGCTTGATCTGATTAATTAACATAATTAATGTCATTATTTTCCTCCTCTGATTTAAGCATTCAGTACAGAAACCATGCTTACTCGTAAGAATCTCGGGTAAAAGTCTCCAGACACAGAAGGCAAGATGTCCTACTGCTGTAACTGTGCTCACATAGAGATCTATCAATCTGCATTAACAAAGAACCCCATGAATTCCTTCCTCTCCATTTATTTCTGGAAAGAGCTCACCTGCCTCTCTCCTCTCAGCAACTGCTTTGTGCTTCTGCTTTCACTAACGGTTTACAAAAATTCAGGTTATCTTTGTTTCTTTATATTTCTGAGGAACTTGATCCAATAAGAAGATATAAACACCATCACCAGCCACTGTATGTGCAGCAACAAACATCAGCCTGAGGACAACCACCTGCATACACAAATCCAGGTACACATCAGTATGTGGTATTACAAGGTAACTGAGCAGCTTTAATATTGGATTTTCCAAGTTATGGCAAACCCAAAGAAATCAAAAAAGAAATTTAAACTACCATAGGTCAATCTGAAAAATTTTCAACAGTTTAGCAGATTGCACATTTCAGGAAGTGCTGAACTACAGTATTTCATGTCAAAACTAAGCATGTATTAGTAAATCATGCTTTAAGAATTTTAAAAATAAAATACTTCTTTCAATAAAAATTTGAGTTAAAAAAAAACAAACATGAAAACACTGACTCATTTGAATCTCTCAACATGAACTACCTGGTGCACACAAACACCTATATATAACAGCTCAAAACCTAGCCCATTTTATGAAGTATTTTAGCGTCACCACATTTTCAGTGTTTTTCACTGAAGTTAATTCAGGATGAAAATTTATCTCCACTCTAGTCACATGTACACAAGAGATCCACCTCTACACACCAGCGCACACCCGATCACACGTACAAACAGGCTGAAGACATGGGCCCTCTGCATCTGCTACTCTGGGGGCGGGAGAGGAATGCTTTTGAAACATCACTGAAGGGAGGCCCCCTTTCCTCCGACTTTGATCTTACAGACCAGTTAGAAACTGTGAAACTATGCAATTCTGACAGAAAGATGGACTTCTATGGCTGATCACAAGACATTGTCTTCAGCTTTAAAGTAACAGTACACAAGCCTCACTACTAGATTCCTTCTTCTTCCACTTTATTCCTTTCTCTTGACAGAGTTTACAAACCCCCAGAGTTCATCTCCACATGCTCCCTCCCTACTGGACACATACACCCTAACTTTTTTCACTGTATTTCAAAGGGTCTTCATTATTGCAATATATGTGACTTAAAAAAGAACTGGTTTTTTTATTTCAATGCTTGACTTCCAGTGACAGGGTTCCTTGAATTGCATATCCAGACTGGGCTCGGTATCTGCAGGTATGCTCTCATCCGCATAATAAAAAACAATGAACTTACCTCCCAAGTCAAATTTCAAGGATAATTTGATGCCATTCTGGTTGGACCTACTTAAATGAAAATACTGAAAGTATTGCTGTACCTGTATGCTACTTTAACCCAGCAGAGACAGGCACAAGAAGAAAAAAATTAGTTCTTCCACAAAGAAGCAGAAGAGAATGCAGCCCTTCCACACCTGCCATGCTCTTCTCTAGACAAAGGGATACACAAATTAGTAAAGCTTTATTTTAATGTCTATAAACCTGTTCTCAGTTGGTTTATGAGAAAATGAATTATTCCTATGTAAGTGCCTTCGTGCATGTGTGGACTGACTGAACTGAAACCAGCTTATACTACAGATACCACACTAATACAATATAAAACAGGCCAACTCAATTTGAAGAGGTAAACAGATCCAGAGAGAGGAAGAAAACCTTCTGGGCTTCTGAAAACAGTTTGTTGGACAAACGCAAGGGACAAGTAGTAGCCGGGAATGGAGCACTCACCATCACCACGCTGATATATGATTACACACACATCAACACAAACAATCCACACTCCACAACCATCTAACTCCTACCCTAACTACTTCTCAGGCTGAAGTTCAACATAAGATATCCAATCTATCACAGCTATATTACAACTATTAGAAAGGGCTATGAAGAGAAACTTGACAAAATGCCTCTACTAATATTATCTCAAGAACTGTGGTTATGTTCCAATACCTAAAGTTCTGAGCCAATGACATAACATGAGTGCACTTTAATAAAGGGATTTGAGGTTTGCCTGAGGTGTATGTCGTGCTGTAATTTTGCAAATAGTTAGCAATCCACACCCTGAGGCAAGAGTACAACCCTTTCCTTTTTTTTTATTTTCTTCCTTGGAGAAGAAGAGGACTGACCTCCCCCTTCCATCAAGCTCAAGCAATCAAAGCAGAATCAGCCCATATGAACAGTCAAAACAATGCCAGTTTTCATTTCAATGAAATTAAAATTCTCCCTCACATTTATCTGGTGCTTTTTTTCACCTCCTTCCATGTCATCTCCCAAGACCTGAGGTTAGAGTGCTACCTCAGCCTCAGAATGACTGCCAAGTTGCCCTGAGTCTGAACAATGCACACTGGTATACACTGAACCCATTTCTGTTTGTTGCGTTGTTGGTTGGGGCATCTGGTTTTGGTTTTGTTTTTCTTGTTGTCTCCACCTTTCTGAATTTTCTTGTAGAGTCTTGATTTTTACATCACAAATTCACATTTTACATCTTTCTCCTGTGTTTTCCTTTCAGTGGATGTGAACTCTCAATTACCCTTTTAGGGTACAGCTCATTAGAAAGACAGTAAAATAAAACAGAGAAAAGTGGACCTGTTAATTCCCTCATTGCCAGGACCTTAGGCTTTCCAAAGAAAGAAGGAAATGTAAAGCTGCTCTACAAATCTGCTCTGAGAAAGCTTCCTCAGTGGAAACACAAGTGGTTTTTAAAATCACTGACTGCAAAGCCTGAGAGCTGAACGTAATAACCCAGTGAGACGAGCCACCCCCATGTGAAGATTACAATGGCAGCTACACAGTTAAACATTCATGCATCCAAGTCTCTCTCCCTGGGTAACTGAGATTATTTTTGGCAGAAGACTGGACAGAGATTGTAAAATGTACATTTGTTTTATCTAGCTTTTTACTTGCACTCTCTGAAACACACCTTTTCTTTTTTTCTTCCTTTTTTCTATTTTTGAAAAAAAAATAATCTCTGCTCTAATACAATCATGCTTCAAATTACAGACTGGAAGACACAGAAAGTATAATGACTATTCCTTACACTAACCTTACTCACATGTTGAAAGTTGCTCCCCTAAAAACACGTGGATGACACTTAGCAGCTCTTAATGAGACCCTCAGGGCACATGAACTGAAGCTGAGAAGGAACACAGCTTTGCTTGCATGGGGTATACCTCCCCTGGGCCCCTTTGATGGTAAAGCACCCTCCTCCCAATGGCAGTAACAGGACAGAAAAAGCCTGAAATCAAAAACTTTAAGCTATGCCTTGGCATTTGATTGTGAATAGAACTAAAAGGTGAAATCTGCTTAAAAACTGATGTCCCAGAATATCTTCACATAGAATAAAATACATACATGTTCAGCATTTAGCATGAGATAGAGAAGTCCCCATAGCACTAGCAAGAGCAGGCTGTAGCTCCCAACAACCTGTTTACCTGATCTCCTCCTCTGCTCGGAGGTAAATTGATTTATTGCACTGAGAAACACAGAAGTGTCTCCTGATCCTTGTCCAGGGGTCAAGACGATGTTCCTCTCTCTGCACTGGGGATACTATTGTAACTTCAGTTCTCTGAGAAGCTCAGCATGTCCTGGTAAGGATGTGCAGATTTTTCTCTCCTGATTTTCATAATATGATTTTTACCACAGTGTACACATAGCAAACGTGCTCCACTCCTAGCTTCTTTCTTCCACTGTAGCTTGAGTGCATTCTGCCACTTCCCAACTTCTCTCCTGTTACTGCTGCTTCCTTCCAATTATTGCCCTCCTTTTCTCCTAGTGTTTTTTCATTCCTCTTGCTGCATTTCAGAACCAAAGCTGACTGACAAACAGAGCAACACTAAGATTCCTGTCAGAACTCAGCCTGAGCACCACTATGAGCTCTGTCTTTCAGAGTCTGGATACCTTCTTTTCCCTGGATGTCTCCCTCATCCCTCTCCTTGGACAAGGCATCTTCTCCAAAATACACCTTTTCCTCTAAGCAACCTTCACTACTCCTGGAGCATTACTTTCTCCCGTCTCTCCCGCACAGACCCAAAGAAATCAATCCTGTAATCACCGAACCAAAATGGTACAGGGGTACAGCAGTTAATCTCACATTGAACCTTTACACAATGACAGAGCCTGCTTCCAGTGTAACAGCCTCAGTCAGCTCAAGCCTTTCTAAAACTACAGATCACCTATTCATTTCAGTGAACGAAATTTACTTAGAATAACCGTCAAGATTTATCTTCCCACCTCACCCACTTTCTCTGTTTTATACTAGTATTTTCCTCCCCACCTCTTTCTTCTGCAGTTTTTTAAAATAATGCTTTATTGTTTTAAAAGGTAGAGGAGAATGGGCAAAGAAATAAGCCGGAGTCCCCTGGGCAGAAGAGGGAGTTTCTACCGCGGAGTGCGGGGGGAAAAACAGCAAGTTACTTACCCACGGCGGTGACCCAGAGCCCCAGCGGTGCTGGGGCTGCCGGGCTCATGGCTGAGCGGGGCCGGTGGCTCGAAGCCGGGTCGGGCTCGGGGTGGGCAGGGGCCGTGCCCTGCTTGCTGCGGGCTCCGCGGGAGCTCTGAGGTTGGGCTCGGGCTCGGACTGCCTTGGAGGAGAATTCCCACCTCCTGCTCAGGAAGGCTCGCATGGGTCCTAGAGCCCTCGCTTTCTTCTACCCTCCCTTTCCCTCCTCCTCCTCCCTTGTTTGCATACGGCTCCTGCACGATCAGCAAATTCGTAAGGCAGTTGCTTCAGACATGAACATATCCATCCATAAATTTTCTAGGCATTAATATTCATTAGGAAAAGCTGAATTCAGCATCTCATTGGGTTATTGCCACTTCTTAGTCTTCCGTTGCAGCTGCCTCCTTGACATGCAGAGGTGCCTGAACAAAACTCTGTTAAGACTTTAGATCATAGAAAGACATAAGATCACAGAAAGATCATAACGATACTGCCTAGGTCTGAAAGTCCTTTCACTGACTACTGTGAAAGAGAACTGGGACCTCATTACACAATGCTGATACCCATACACACACCTTGCTTTCTTTACCTTCACTTACAACCTGAGCGAGGCAGCCTCAGCTGGCAAGACACCACACAGACCTGCACCACAGGAGGGTGTCGGGGCCTTGCCTTAAAAGCTTTCTGCGTTCACTCTATTATTACCTTATTTGTTAAACTCCTTTTTCCTCTGGTCCATCAGCATTTCAATTACATTAGTTTGTCTTCAGTCTTTTCAGATGTTTTTTCCATCACAGTGAGTTTATTTTAAACCAGCCATTCTTTCTATAATCAGAATACATTATTTCTGACTTAATGCTCCATGTAAATACCCTTGCTCTTGGTGGGGAGTGCCTTAGTCCAAATTAGCACAATTTAATGTGGATGTGGGCTAAAATAATTCAGACTGGAAACTTGTAAATTTAACAGGGAGTACCCATATCTCATCACACTGTAGGCACGGAGGAAATTTGGAGCTGACATAAATTAAATCCCTGATAGGATCGGCGTGTCTGGCACTTCCAAGGTGGAAACTTGCATTCCATTTTTAATTATGGTTCATAGAATAAAATTCAAATTTCATGAATTTACTCAACCTTCTGTGAATCTTCCAGTGACATCTATGAGAATTATGCACCATTCAAGGGTAGAATTTGCTTTTGTACCATAATCATATATCTGGATCTCCATATTTGCTCCTTGTTCAGCAATGTATTGTTATTTTCAACAGATTTATGGAGGCATATTTCTGAACATAACCTGGATTTAGAAGAAAATATCATTCTGAGGCTCTCCTCTACTGCTACATCAATTACAGAGAGTAGTAACAAGACAGACATTTTTGGTTGCTTATCAACCAAGTTGACATAAACTGCACCCAAGCAAAGTAATAGAACAAGAGTAGTGTATGTTCCTGGCTATGGAAAAAAAAAAAAAAAAAAAAAAAAGAAAAAAAAAAAGGAAAAAAAAAAAAAAAAAAAAAAAATAAAAAAAAATTAAAATAAGGCTGCCAGCTTTCCATCTCTTCATAAATAACTTTCTTGGCTGAGGCTCTGGGACTGCAAAGCAGGTAATTTTTTACTCCAGTTGCTACAAAAGTAGAGGCAACTCAGGAATTTCTATACTTGCCTAAACTCTCCCATGAACATAAGGTTAAAAAATCTGTGTCTGCAAGGAACTGGTAGCAGCAGCACATACAGAGATATAGCATTGTTTCTAGCAATACTATATTTTATTTAAATCAGTTCATATTTTCCATGGTTTTCAGTTAGTTTGGCCAAGACAGATGAATTCTGAGTTTCATTACACAAATGTGAGGCGTTCTATAAAAATGAAATAGGTGCATGTGATGCTTTTAAGCAGACAGTAAAACCAGAGGAGAGGGTGACTAATCTAGGACTGAGCGGCTCTTCAGCCAGTTTTGAGGGTTTGAGTGCTTGCTCAGAAAGGTAAACTTTGGTCTATTGGAAGGCCTGCAGCTAATCCTTGGCAAGGTAATCCACATCTGTCAAGCAAAGGAAGTCATCCAATCCAGAGAAAAGTGGTATTACAGGTAATCAAAGATTTTAAAGATAAAGAATGAATCATGGAAAAACAAATACTACACAGTGAACAGCACAAGAAGCTCTGAAGAGTGTGAAAACAACAGAAGTCAGACCAGTGGCCAACACTTGGAACTAAGTGCAAGAACTACAAGCAAATAGCACTTGCCAACAGCTTGCAAGTGGTCAAAAGCATGTACAGCAAGATGCAAAAGCTACCACCAAAAAGGGAATGACAGCAACACCACTAATTCAAAGGAAATCTCTGTAGGAGTAATTAGGAGCAATGAATAATGCTGCATCAGCAGAGAACTGAACTGTTTGTCTAAAAGCAACTGTGACAATTGTATGCTTTTAAATTGGGCACTGATGCACAAGCTAGAGCGCTGCCAGTATCTGGATACCAGCAACTGAAAAAATGCAGAAGTCTTAAATAATGATACCATCTCTGGCTTGGCAACTCAGGAACAAGCAGCCTGGAGAGGGAAGCAGATGCGCTTATCCTATTCTTAGATCCTTCTGAACAGATCCACTGTTGCAAACACAATACAGAGGGCAGCCCAGAACTTTGATCTAACCCATTAAGGATGATATTATGTATTCAAGGCTTACAGTAACAGAGTTACCTTCACTAACAACGGACATAAGCTAAATTCATTGATGCTGGAGAAGATACCTTTGCACGAAAACCAAGTAAATCAATGCCATTGTCCACACAGAAGCGTATTGGGTCCTTAGAGACTTCAAAGCACACACTTCTGTGTCAGTCATGGGTCCAAAGCAATTAAGCAATTAAAAATACTGAAAACCTTTTATAAATATCCAGAATGGGGTTGCAAGTTCCCCAGGGTGGGAACAAGACAAGTTCCCACTATGTTACCAAGGAGATTCCACAGAACTGAATGGAGATAAGGTGAAAGCACTTACCTGCAGCCAAGCCAAGCTCCAGGAACTGGAGTATCTAGTCACTGCCAGAACAAAAGATGGAGTTTTTACTTTTATGTACACACAGAAGACAAGTTCTAAAGTGGAAAATATTCCCTATATACAAGAAGAAATCACCAGAGAGGTGCTCAATACCAAATGAATTTCTGCATGGTATGCAAAGCAGAACAAATGTTCATAGAGTTTCAACACTTTCTTTGGGAGACACTGTTCCCATTTGGGCCATATTTGATACCACAGGCACTTCATAGAAAGATACAGCACATTTCTGATAGCATATATAGTACAAAGTCTGTATCATGACATTTTGATCAAGGAAAAATATGAGAAAAATGCAGAGACTCCATAAACCTTGCATGGAAAACAAGCTGCAGGGCAAAGGCTAAACAAATACCATGTAAATTCCTTATGGTGGAAATACAGCAGAGCAAAGCTAATGAGGTAGTATGATATAGACTGGCCACAGCAAGATAAAGAAGTACAGACTTGTGTGAAACATGAAGTATGTAAAGAAATGTGTTCAGTCAACCTGCCTCAGCATCCTGAATGCTGCTCCACAAAACTGTCTTAGGCTTTATAGGCTTTAGCTGTTACAAAAACATCTGGAAAACTTAAGGCATTAATCAAAGATGGCCCAACCTAGAGACATAATATCTAAGTGCAAAATTAAGTTGTCCTTGGATGATTCTACTGAGAATGTTGGTAATCTTTTCAAAGTTGTATAGTCAGACTTGGAGCAGTCATGTAAAAGAAATTGAGTGTTAGTGTACATAAATAAAGAAAGAAGCTTTGGCTTTGGTCCACAGCCATTAAAGCTTCACGTCTTCATGCATGGAAGAACTGTGTGAGCTGAAACCGATCATAAAACTCTTTATAGCCTAAGGGACCTGGCAATTCTCACCCTAACCTTCCCCACAAACAAAAAAACTACAGAAGTTTTTTGGTTTCAAATATATGATTGCAATGTTGCATAGAAACTAAGTGAGATGTGATGATGGTTAGACACACTGTCTCTGGAGTACGTCACAAAAGAACAATGAAGCAACTATATTTTGTATGTTATAGACACAAGCTCTTCAAAACAAAAAAGTGGACTTTGATTTGTGGATATATTGCTGAAGGCAAAAGCCTGCATAAAGTAACTGTGGGCACTGCCACAGATAATGCTCATCGCTCCAAATAGTAACAGCCAAAAAGTGGCTTTACCCATTAAAATGATAATAGGTAATAAAGGGTTAAATGTAGCTGTTAAATGGGATTTTGGTTCAGTGCATCAGAAATTCTCCAACACCAGAGAAAAAAAATGTTTTAAAGGACATACACAGAATCGTCTAGGGATTTAAAATCTAAGAGGAGGACCAATGACGTTTTACACTAGCTTCAAATAAGCAGCAATTTTGAGGAAATCGCTACAGCTTGTTGCACAGGCCAGAAGTCAAAGGGGAAAAAAAGATGTAATCCCGTAGATCAAAGCAGGCACAGTTTTGNNNGATCAAAGCAGGCACAGTTTTGCCATTGCTGCCAGGGAGAAAACCAACATACTTGTGCCCCAAACCATTGGATTCATCCCACACAGAAGATAACATATCTAAACAGTCATTTGTGCATGTCGGTGCCATCCTTGCTGTTTTTTACATTACCTGCATCAGTAATGTCTGACAACAGGACATCTTCAGCAAACATGAGTTTTAGCACTTTGCAGTGAAGTACGTATAAGGCATGTCACTACAAGTGCTGTTATCTCTAGTACAACAGGTCAGTAGAAAGTGGTGTTGAAATAATGAAGCGCCTACCTATGAAAAATGACAGAATCCATGTTCAGCACTGCTAAATCAGAGCATGGCACCAGTAAAGCATGGTTTGTCATGTGCTGACATTTCTTTCAATGGAAAATTGATAACAAGAGTACCTGTGCTACAAGAAACATATGTCAAGAGCCCCTGAGGACTTGTAGGTACCTAAGGAGACAGATGAGGAAAAAAACAGTAAAGCAAAAGTGACCTGGAGTACCTGGAGCTCCTGGTATGTGCTCAAGACAGAAAGCTCATAACCATGAAGGCAAAACAGCAAAAAGTCAGCTGAGAGAGTTCCACACTCACAAGAGTGTGTCACACAAGAAAACCAATGAAGAGATAGGTCATCCTGTGAGTCAGTTGCTTAGCCGTATTGCACTTCATGAATTGCCTAGCGTGTACAGCTAGAATTAATGAGTCTATCAGCATCTGACAACATACATGACCACAGCTTACTAACAGCTTGTAGATGCAGAAGCACTCTTCTTTCAATAGCATCTTAGGCTCACAGCTGAATGACACACAATTTCTTTTTGAGACCCTGAATTTGAATCATAGGGCACCTCCCATGACAGTGGCTGGACCATCTGCTCTTGCAGCAACATTATGAGACTGAAATGGGAGGAAAGAAGACGCTTCATGTTTCCTGTATAAAAATATTTATGCCAGCACACGACTAAAATAGAGTAATCCACTATTTCACAAGACAGTGTTCACAAGACAGCAAGGGAACTGCTTTAAGAACATATAAAAAGAATAAACCATAATTAAATTGTATTAGTGTTGTCAATGAATTATTGTTTGCACTGATAAATGTTAATTCTATCTGTAGAAGATTCAACACCATCTAAAAATTAGTTGAAAGTGAGAACTAATAATTACTTTCAGCTTACTGCCTAGGGCATATATGCAAAGCAAGCAATAGATAAGCCTTCATTTATTCTTTAAGGCTATGCAGCAGGAAATACATGACGTATTTCCTCATTGACCAAAAGAGCATCATAGTTAGAGATTCCAAGCTGTCGGTGTGACATACATGAAGGTGTTGAGATGCATCCCTGGAGATAGTTAATAGGTACTGAAATACTTCTCAGCAACTCAGATGTATTTCCTTCAAGTTGGAAAGTTGGATAAATATGGTTTAGTTGCAGCCCTTCAATTGTTTATAAACAATGAAGATGAAGAGCAATGGAGAGCGGGTTACACCAAAGAATGCTAACTGCTAGTCCTTACTTCTTTTTATTCTCTTTCTTTTTTTTTTTTTTTTTTTTTTTTAAAAAAAAAATAACAACAC
>VXAV01010003.1:233364-244057 GCA_013399715.1 Alectura lathami | reverse complement strand
TCATCACTTTTATTAACACGCAAAATAGGTGTAAAAGAATATAGCAGCATGATGGAAAGGATAGGGGAAATCCTGTTCAGAGAGCTAAACAAAGGGTTGTTTGTTTCAAGCCTCAGATTTGAAGACATACCTGCTTCCAGAGAGAGCTATGCTGACAGCTTTGACTCAATGACATACAGGCAGAGGAGCCTGGAACTTTTCCTGCAATCCAGTAGGTAACCCACAGACCACAGAGTTCAGTTTAGGACCATCTATTTTAACGAATTCTTGTGGTAAACACAAGGGGAGCAAGTACAACCAAGATCCAAGATCATGGAGCGGATCCTCCTGGAGGAGATGCTAAGGCACATGCCAGATGAGGAGGTGATCCGGGACAGCCAGCACGGCTTCACCGAGGGCAGGTCGTGCCTGACCAATCTGGTGGCCTTCTATGATGGAGTGACAGCATCAGTGGACCAAGGGAGGGCGACAGATGTCGTCTACCTGGACTTGTGCAAGGCCTTTGACATGATCCCCCAGGGGTCCGTCATGGGACCGGCGCTCTTCAACATCTTTATTGACGACATAGACTGTGGGATCGAGTGCACCCTCAGCAAGTTTGCTGATGACACCAAGCTGAGTGGTGCAGTTGATACCCCTGAAGGAAGGGATGCCATCCAGAGGGACCTGGACAGGCTGGAAAAGTGGGCCCACGAGAACCTGATGAGGTTCAACAAGGCCAAGTGCAAGGTGTTGCACTTGGGTCGGGGCAATCCCAGGTGTGTGTACAGCCTGGGAGAAGAACTCCTTGAGAGCAGCCCTGCGGAGAAGGACTTGGGCGTTGTGATCGACGAAAAGCTGGCCATGAGCCGGCAGTGCGCTCTGGCAGCCAGGAAGGCCAATGGCATCCTGGGCTGCATCAAGAGAGGGGTGGCCAGCAGGGAGAGGGAGGTGATCGTCCCCCTCTACTCTGCCCTTGGAAGGCCTCACCTGGAGTACTGTGTCCAGGCCTGGGGCCCCCAGTACAGAGGGGATGTGGAGCTGTTGGAGCGGGTCCAGAGGAGGGCCACCAAAATGATCAGAGGGCTGGAGCACCTCTCCTGTGAGGAAAGGTTGAGGGAGTTGGGATTGTTTAGCTTGGAAAAGAGAAGGCTCCGGGGAGACCTCATTGCGGCCTTCCAATACTTGAAAGGAGCTTACAGGCAGGAGGGGGACCGACTTTTTACACAGGTGGATAATGGTAGGACAAGGGGGAATGGGCTAAAACTGAAAGAGGGGAGGTTTAGGTTGGACATCAGGAAGAAATTCTTCCCTGAGAGAGTGGTGAGGCGCTGGCACAGGCTGCCCAGAGAAGCTGTGGATGCCCCATCCCTGGCTGTGTTCAAGGCCAGGCTGGATGGGTTCCTGGGCAGCTTGATCTAGTGAGCTAGTGGCTGGCAGCCCTGTCCACGGCAGGGGGGTTGGAACTAGATGATCTTTGAGGTCCCTTCCAACCCAAGCCATTCTATGATTCTATAGAACCATCCAACACTGAAGTTAGATTATGATAACAGTCTCAAAGAGTCTGAAAAAAGAAGACTACAGAATCACAGAATGTTAGAGATTGGAAGGGACCTCGAAAGATCATCTAGTCCAATCCTCCTGCCAAAGCAGGAACACCTAGAGCAGACTGCACAGGAACGCGTCCAGGCGGGTTTTGAATGTCTCCAGAGAAGGAGACTCCACAACCTCTCTGGGCAGCCTGTTCCAGTGCTCTGTCACCCTCGCTGTGAAGAAATTTCTCCGCATATTTAAGCGGAACCTCCTATGTTTCAGCTTGCACCCATTGCCCCTTGTCCTGTCACTGGATGTCACAGTGAAGAGCCTGGCTCCATCCTCCTGACACCCACCCTTTACATATTTATAAACATTAATGAGGTCACCCCTCAGTCTCCTCTTCTCTAAGCTGAAGAGACCCAGCTCCCTCAGCCTTTCCTCATAAGGGAGATGCTCCCTCTAGACTATAGTAAGTATAAGTGATTATGGGTTTAAAAAGTCACTTCAGTGTCAGTAAGCACTGAAAAATATACTAGAAACAGATTTCCATCTTTGTGGGCTTAAAATGGATCACTTCATGGATGTGCGAAATGTCACCTCAGCCTTTCAGCTGTTTTCTTACTTTCTTCCTTAGTTTCAAATCACAGCTGGCATTTGAATCCATGACTGAGGAATTTGGGCCCTGGAACCTGAAGCTAGAGCAGAATCCCTGAGGGCTATGAGTCCCAGCTTAAATGAGCAGCTTCTAGGCCTTGGACTAAAAAAAAGGCTGAAAGCAAAGTGATGTCAAAAAAAAATATAAGATCCTGAATCCATATGAGGGTTCCCAGAAGCCTGCAGCATGAAAATGCTCATGAGCCATATACACTGGAGGCTGTGGAGTTTCCTAAGTCAGTTTCTTTGTCTGTTTGTCTGACAGAGTGACATAGCTACAGCCACAGCTGATGTGACAGAGCTATGGCATCTAAAGCCCGGATTTTCTATCAGCCTGTCAAAAACCAGGCATACTTGATCTATGATCTGACCTCTGGATTAAGAAACACTTCACATTTTCTGTGAAGTTCCACAAAATCCATATGAGAACGAATGTCTAGACAGGTTGCTCTCAGGTGTGACAATCCTGTCCACAACAAAGTGAAGGTAAAATAAAACAGCACCACTCTGTGACAAGTACATAGCAGAGCCCTCAATGACTTGGAAATCCATATTAAGGCCATAAACACCAGAGGGCTGTAGACCTTTAGCACCCAGATCAAGTTTGTGGTTCGGGTTTGAAATTTGGCTTTACCCTGCCATGACTTTAGGTGTGTTGCCTTTAAATGTCTAAATGTGCTTCAGACAGGTGAGGACCACACATGACAAGCATTATCATTCACACTAAACAGGAAACAAGCTGAAAATTTAATTGACCGTTCTAAATAAGCCTCTCACCTTTTTTCATTTAATGCGTAGTTTCCATTTACTTTTGCTGTAGACCGGTATTTGCATATGAAGTGTGCATTTCTGAGCTCAGAAGAAACAACTGAAACCAGCTACCAACTCTGTGGAAATCATTGAAAATGTAGCACTCAAAAGTACATGATTATTAGTATAAGACATAATCCAGACTGCCCAATATCATTATACAGCAATTTCCTTCACTGAACATTAGCCTTTTTTAAAGTGTTAAATTGCAAAGAATTTGTGCAATGGATATTATTGCTATCCAACTGGTGCTCATCGTAGAGGGAATTTGTCTCTGAAGCAGAGATGATGCAGCTATGGTTGTCTCATTGCTCTGAAGAAATGTAATGGATCCATAACAACATAATGATACACTGCTTTTCATGCAAAAGTCTTCCTCTTTTACCCTAATATCAGTCTACATTAAGTTGAACCTCCTAACAACTTAAGCGATTCATGGATGAAGTTTTAACAGGCTTACACAACAAATGTCTCCCTGGAACCTTGCAGAAAGCCTGTGCTCGAAGGACAGGAAGGCAGTTGTTCTTCTGCCAGTTCACGTGTGACTTCATCAGAATCTCTGAAAGTTCAACATCAAACTAAACTATAAACTAAGTTTGTGAGGTGAAAACCAACGTTTCTACCTGAGGACACCTTCTCGGCCACAGATCTCTTAGACATCATTACAAATCCTTACCAACAAAAGCAGTCCTAATGAAATCAGATCCTTTCATTGGAACAGCTGTAGGGAATTAGGACTTTAAATGTCTTTAATTTAAAATCTATTGTTTTCATCAGGACAGTTGTCAATACTGGACCACAGGCTCACCTGGTGTAACTACTGAAATCAATAGACCTAATTCTTCCTGCAGGTATTTTAAAACGCAGTCAACCACATTTAATCAAAATCAGATGCACTCTGTCAGTCTTTCTTTACTGAAATATGGCTACCAAATTTTGAAATCTTTGCATTGTTTCTGTTTCCTTAGGAACCACCTGTGGACAGAGCTTATGTTTTTAAATGTTTTGTTCATATCAACATTTTATAAAAGACGCATCAAAAAATGTTATTTGTGCCAAAGATAAACAAAAGCTACACATAGCATGCAAAAGCTAAGCCTTGCCACAAGCCAGGAGATTGCATTGTCATCTGCAGTTAAATGCATTAAGAAAAATTAGCTAGCTTCTCTGCTACCATACGTAGCAGTGATTGGCTGCTATTCCAAACCCAGAAATCAGCCACCATTCAAAATACATACCAGTAGGGGAGGGGGTTTCACTAAATATTTTCCCAATAATGTTTGTGCCTGTAGAAGAGGTTGAAATACCAGATGGTTTGATAGCTTACAGATACCGAATAAAGTACAACACAGAAGTTAAATAAATACAACAATCAATCCTCAAAAAAAATCCTCAGGAGTGTTCCAGCAGTGGAGGACTGCCTGCAGAAAGCAAACCCTAAGCTCAGACATTTTTCTGATGCTCAGTAACACCCTCTTCTGAATTGGGAGTGGAGTGCTTCATCTGGTACAAGTGAAGTTTGACTCAACGCAATGGGCACACTCAGGCACCACAGTTTGGCACTCGTCCCAAAGACACACAGCACATTGGTGTCCAGACCACAAATAAAGCAGGTATTCCACCTTCTAAGCTGATGTACAGTTTGCCATGTTGATACCTACTCCTAGATGCCCACAATCAATCTATCAGTCACAAGATTCTCAATTGTTCATTTACCGCATGCGTTTTCTGGACAGCTACTTTTCAAATGTTCTTCTCATGCTGACAACTGCATCTCTTGCACATTTTAAACACAGGGCAGTGCTATGGACCTTTGAAAACTTTGCTAAAAGTACATTATATACAGCAGAGATGGGGATGCTTTTCTTAAATGCACTTCCAGAAAGGAAAATTCTCCCATCCCTATTTTAAATAAAGAAGAGATTTCCAGTGTTTGACCTGTTTAGCATTTCGAGACTGAAAGTTAGCTCTCTGTGCTCCTGCTGAATACCTGGCTAAAGCTGATATATCGTCTTCTACACTGAGTATCATGTAAGGTTTGACAATGGAGATGCATATATAAAAAAAGACAAAAGCTTTTATAAAAGACTGGTTCTCCCCAAAATGGAATTTCTAGATGATGCTGTGCTCAATTAGCCTGTTACTCAAAAGGTTATGCATGCTGTTATTTTAGCTTTTAGCAGTAAAAGACTGTCTCCTGTGGGCTTGAAATGTCAGCTCTTCCTAGCAAATATCAAAATATTGTTTCTGTCGTATACTCATTTAAGACCATCTCTTTAGCAAGGTTTGAAACTAACCAGTTGCTATACACTGCAATAAAACTGCCTTCAGAGAGACATACTCTCATAGGCACGTGTATGACTTCACCCTCTAGAAGATCCATCTGCCATTTGTGCAAATCCCTGAAGGCATCTTCATGACAAACGGCAATGAACAGCGACATTTCTCAGAGGTTTTATTCAATTATAAGGAATGGAGTTTTCCTCAAACATGAGTTTTATTTAATAGTGCATGTATCAATCGGTAAATTCTTCACAGAGACCGTTAACCCATTAAGTTAGAGCTCAAACTGCTCCTAAGTTACTTAAAAATTTTATTCATCCAGACACTACCCAGCTCCCTTTATTTTCTTGGCATCTGAGCAATTTTATGAAACTAATGATGAAAAACTGAGAAGCTTAAGCAAGCATCAGAGCACACCTACTGACTCTCTTTTTCTGTCCATATAGATCTCCCTGCAAAAAGTAATTAAGCTAAAATTAGAGTTGAAAGCACACAAAGAATCACAGTGGAGATGAGTTGGAAGGAAGTCATAGCATCTGATGACCTTTGGAAAATCAAATCAAATCAAATAAAAATTAAAATTGATGCAACCTCTGTAAAAACTCTGTAAAAGATTTTTTGTAAATCAGGGAATATTTCTGATGATCATATTAAAGAGACATTGATTTCAAAGTTGACATTTGTATCACCTGTAGGCTTTAGCTTTTATGATACATTTATTTTAAATAAATCAGTGCTTGATGCAATTGCTCAACTGCAGCACAATGTAAATAAGGCAGGAATACTTTCCAAATATTCATCCTATTCTCCCAATTATAGACAAAGCCAGTTTACATGCGTCTGCAAATACTGCTAGTTTTCCACGTTACTATCTTTCTCTCTAGAGAAAGGAAGCAGTATTGGATCTGAAATGCAAATAACCAGAAGGAGGATGCTTGTCCTACTTTTCCCCGATATGGCTTTCTCTGCCTTCAGCACCGTGGTATGAAACGGCCAAAGAACAGCTTCCACACACCCCTCCTTCCCTTTACAGCACGTTCAGGGCCAGTGCAGGTGCTGTTAAGGAGGGTGATGGCAGGACTGAAGATCAGGAGAGCATTTGGAGTAGATGTTTGTGGACGTCTGCTTGTTGCTCCCTGTCTGCCCCAGGAAGGTGCAGGACAAGCAACTGCACAAACTCTAAGCAGCAACAGATCAGATTGGGTGGATCACACTTACTGGGATGGGAGGCATAAATCGCCCTCTGGGCCCACGCTTGGCCTCAGTGCCAGCAGAGGGCTTTGCTGGTCCATGAGAAGAGCAGCAGCCCCACAGCAGAGAGCAGCCAGCTGAGTGCACCATCGTGCAGTCAGCTGAGCTTGGTGGGAACCCCTGAGGGACATCTTCCGGACAGAAGTGGAGACAACCATCCTCCCTAGTCCTTCCTCCTGATAGACTGAGGTTACTGAATCCAGGAAACTTAAGAAAGAATAGTTTCCCCTCAGAGTTCTATTTCTGCATTTGCTGCGTTACTGGGGGAATCACATCTTGTAAAGTACAATTCTTTCAGCTGGCCTTCATTCTGTACCACAGGTATTGCGCCCTCTAGAGCAAGCAGCTCAGTGAATGGTAGAGAACAGACAGGCTGCCAAGGGAAAGAGTTAGGTGCTAACCTAAACTGCAGCAACAGCTCCCAGAGAAGGTGGAGGCAGCAGCTGAGGCATAGAGCTGGACTGTGTCATATTTCAGATTCACTTGAGCTGAGAAGTGAACCCAGACTGGGTGCTAACAGGATGTAAATTACCATTGCTATTAGGAAGCTACTCTTCCTGGTGTTTTCTCACTTGCAGAATACTGTCCTGTTCCATCTTGCTTTCCCTGCTACGCAAGTGAAAAAGTCAGCATTATAAAGCTTACTTATAATAAGTATTTTGAAAACAAGTTATGAGGATCAGTAGCATCGATCTTGGGATTTAATGAAATAGAATTTACCAGCCTAAATTGAAATGGATTGTCATACACTGCCTCATGTCTGCGTAATGGCTCTAATCTTGCTTGATCAACTTCTGTCCTTCACATATTACACTGCAGCTAGAGCTGGTTTATTGCTGGACTTTGTGGGCAGAAATACGCCCATGGCAGACAATGGGAAGAGAAGAAGTACGTCCTGAATTCACTCCCCTAGCAATATAGCCGATAGAGCCCACAAATCAAAAAGCTGGGATAGCCTGAGGGCCCCCTAGTCTGCAAGAGCTATGAAGCAGCTCAGGCCCAGAGCTTGGAGGTCAACCTGTAATCCCACCCACCCACTGCAGACACCCCAGTGCTAGCAGCATGTCAGGCTGCACTCTCAGTCACAGCTTGCCCAATCCCACAGGCTTCATTAGTTTACACAAGCAACACCAGAGGAGAATTTAATATGCTGATAGTCCATGAGCAGGCCAAGGCCTAGCTGCATTTTGTGGTGTACCAAGAAGCAGCAGTGCAGAAACAATGAACTACAGCTGTTAGCTTGGCAGGGACAGGCCACACTGCCCACATTGCACATTCAGGGCCTTTTGCCACCTTCTGGGCAACGGCAGTGGTACAGCTAAAAAGGAGGTGTCTTATTAAAAAAAAGTATGTAACTTTTTTTTTTTTTCTTTTGATGTGTGGATGCTAAAGCTGATTTCTCATTTCCCAGTGAGAGCTGAAAACATGACTGCACATTTTCCTGCAATTGAGAATTGATATTTTAAGTTTTCAGCTCCTAGTCTGAATATTGTAAGAGGCTGAGGAAGAATACAGGCAAATACAAACCTTGTTGCCAGCTAAAGATTTCTCTCCCTGTTTTCATCATTACTTTCTCCTCTTACTGCAGAAAGGATACCAAGACTTGCAGATACTTTATGACTTCTCATCCTTGTATACCACAGAGGGGGACAATAAATATAGAGGTCATCTCAAAATTCAGTAGCATATCTCAAGATCCTTCTTTACATTATGTATCGCCATTAAATGCATCACTAATAAATAAAGCAAGGATCGGGTTAAATCAGTTCTCTGCAATGTAAGAATTTGAAGATAACTCTGAGCAACTGGGACATTTTCTACGCACAGTTTCTCCAGAGAACATCAGAGCTCACAGCAATCAGTTCTGCACGAGCAGATAAGCATACCAAAAGGGTGACAAATAAAATCTGCTGCACATTGCAGCATTCTGTCCAGGTCCTCCAAGTCTTCAGCTGCTCTGCCTGTCTCCTTCTCTCTTGGCCATCCATGCAGCACTGAGAGAAGGGAAGTGGGGTGATCAGCAGCCCACAGAGCTGCCAGCCCAACTCACTCTCTCAGATTCCTGCTGTCTCCACTCTATTTATCATTCTTTCCTTCCTGTCATTTTTCGCGCTAAGAGCCCTCTCTACTGCATCTCCAGCTATAGGAAACAGATCTGTTATGCATCCATGCTTCATGACGATTGTCCCATTCACTGGTAATCACAGTGGGAAATCACTCTCTTCTTGTCCTAACCTCTTCCTTTTGTAATTTGAAGCCTTTATCTAAATCTGAAACTATTACTGATGTAAATAATCCCATTGATGCAAATGAAATTACCTTACAGCAGATAACTCCTGAAAATTGGAAGACATTTCCTAATCATTTAACACTTATGTTAGCAAATTCTATGATTTTCCTCTCTTTTGACAATGCATAATGCAGTAGTATACTCTGGTAAAAGAAAATAAATAGAGAAGTGAGCCACCTTTAGCATTCTCTCAAAATTATAATGATCTTTAAGCTGATGGAGAAGGAGCTATAAGCAGTTAGGGTACAGTACCCCATTATATAACTACCTCTAGGGTTTGTGCCAGTTTTCCACAGCTTAGCTCACCAGCATTTGAGGATATTAAATACAAGTAACTGGATTTAAAGAAAATAACATCACTAAGTTTCAGGCCACTGTCAGCATCCTGATGAGGATTTTGCTCAAGGATATGGAACAGTTTCTTCTACAACTGGGACACAAGGTTGCATTGAGTTAAAGCGGCCAAAACAACGCATGAGGGACCTACGCAGGCTCCAACTGAGCATAAAGCCATGTTCATCTCAGTACCAGACCCAGTTCACAGCATCCATGCAGCCCCAGTGTGCTCTGTTCAGCTCTTGGAATTAATGGACAGAATTTTATTCCAAGACCTGTGCTCTTTCTAAGGAAGTGTTTCTCATGCTGATGGGAAGACATATGCAATCTCCTATTTATGAAAATTATGACAGCCAAAAAGACTCCAACAAAATGCAGAATGCTTTATCTTTGAATAGACAACTTTCAGGCTGTCCTGTGCTAAATAAATGAAAAAAAAAANAAAAAAAAAAAAAAAACAGCTAATGGTAATAGTACTAATAAAATAACTATTTAACACTGTTTGTGTATGCCTGCCATAAAGGAAGACAGTCTTTAGAAGTCCTCGTTTCCAAGTACTAATGCCTTGATAATATTTTTTCCAGCAATCCTGACCTTTCATTTAAGAGAAGGGGAGATTTGTCATGAAATTAATTTGGGCAAAAATTGTGTACACTAGAACAGGAATTTTAATTAGATCCAGGCTGATCACAACAGAATGTATTAAATAGTTTTCAATTCTTTAATATTAGTTCTTCATTAAAGAATTCTGGCTGTAACTATTTACCCTGCAGCATGAATGCCTTGCAATCTCTACTGTGGTCATCTCTGAAACAATTCTACTTGGTAGGCCAGAGGAACAGGGCTTGTAGGGGAGTACCTGAGCTCAAGGTCTCCAGAATCCTTCCTCATCCTTAGACCCCTCTGCCTATTATCTAGGAAACAAACCACTAGTCTGTACGATGTTCCTGAGAGATGCAGGCCGTTAGCTGTACTTAAAAGTGGGCAGCACAAGAAGTTTCTTGGCTTCATGTTAAAGTACCTCAACCTTTACTAGGGTGAAACTGGAGGCTGAGAGCTCCCTGGACACAGGACTGTCACAAAGTTAAGCTGAACCTCCAGACTATTTTCACATAGAAAAGTTTTATTAGCCAAGAAGTAAAATATCTCTGCTTGCTCTGTCGCTGAACTATTCTCTTCTGCCTGCTTCCCTGATCAAAGCATAGCTCTCCTCTTGCCTTGTAAGGAGCAGATTCTTAAAACCTAACCTCATAAATATACATAGAAAAAGAGAGTCTTTTTTTTTTTTTTCCCCCTGGATCTCTGTGGAATTTTCTTTAAGCTACTTCCCTTTTGTCTGTCTGCAAAAATGCTCCACACTGCTTTTGTCCTCTTCTCAGCTTCTAGCCACATGTCTGGTACTACAAACATTAACTGCTCTCACCTGATTGTACAGCTTGGTTTTATATATTCTATTTTTCCAGACATTAAATGCAACACTGATGCATAATCAATCAGCTTTTCATATTTGCTGCAATTTGCACTGTGGTAGAAGCAGAAAAAAAAAAAAAAAAA
>VXAV01010003.1:172504-207808 GCA_013399715.1 Alectura lathami | reverse complement strand
TTTTTTTTTAACCCCCTGTACTTCTAATGACACAGAAGATTGATTCCTTCCTGCTCCTCCCCTAGGCACAGTAAATGCATTCTCAATTATTCCATCAAACAAAAACAACTGCAACAATTAGGGGGAACAGACTGATGGAAGGAGATGGGTTTGGGAGCACAAATACGGTATCCTGCATTCTGGTGCTCCACTGAGGAGAGTACAGAGGGCAAAGAAACCTTAAAGAGACTAAGTGCTGTAAGATCACCTCTGGAAAACAGATCGCCAAAAATCAACCACCAGCTTGGGGACATTTGACAGGAGGAAAAGTGTAGCGCTTCCTAGCAAGAGATGATAGCTTGTTACGAAAACAGGTATTTCTACTATTATTTGAAGAGATGAAGTCGTGTCACCCACATTCCCTCAGCGCTATGGAATGCCTCCAGGCCCTGTTCAGGCAAATCAGCATTGACTGTGTACATGTTAGAACAGGAAAGACTGACAGTGCCATACAACCTGGTACCACAGCATGCCCCTTGGCTGCTGCTTCACGTCTGCAGTTTTCTGGGAAAACACCTGTACCTGAGCACCCCACCAAGATATACACTGAAGGTGGGGAATTGTTACTGTTAGAAACGGACTGAAAACAAACACAGTCAAACACAAACGTGAAAGATCAGAGAGGAGTCATTGCTCATTTCTTTCTCAAGAAGAGGAGAATGGTTCCTAGCACACAAGGAAACCGGGTCTTCAGGTTTGCTCTGAGTCCCATGCTGAGCAAAGAATTTCTGTATTTTTGACCACTGTCTTAGGCCTTGTCTGTACAAGTCTATTATTAAAAACAAAACAAGAAATAATAAGGATGATTTATTTACACGTTTCCCCCCATTACTCTTCTGGGAACACTTCTACTTTAAAGAAAAAAAAAAAAAAAAGGATCTAGCAATACCCTACTTGGCTCTTTCCAGCTTTCCTAAACAGGTCCTCCATGGTCTTCAGCGTCTAACTCTTTTCTGAGCTCTACTCAAAGATCACTTCACAACATTTGAAATATTACACAACACTCTGCTTTTGAAACTGCTCTCTAGTCACTCAGAGGGTTGCTTGGTCAAGGGAGTTTTGCCACAGGACATCACTCAGATGCCAGCTTCAAATTACGTGAAGCAACACAGCTCACCACCACCTTAAGAGGCTGCTGCCTGTGTACACCTGAAGACTCCACTTACCACTAAGGAGCCTGATCTGACCTTCTCCCAGCCTCTTTCGCACAGTTAACCCATGGTTCATAAAGTTTCCCGTTTGAATTCTGCTGTCCAGATTTCAAGATTTTAGGTTCCTTTGTATTTATGTGATGCTCACAACACTTTCTGCATTAGCAGCATCAGTGAACTAATGGGCTGTTTGTTGTTTCCCAGATCACTGGTCAAGACCTCGAACACAGCAAGTCCTCTGGCAATAGCCGTCCCTGCCCAGGACACTGCCCCTCAGCGCTGTCCCAACCATTGACCACTTTCCTACATATGCATCCTCCTGCTCACTCACAGACCATGTGATAGCATGTTCACACACACCAGAATAAACATGTTTTTCTTTGCTTTTGCTGTGTAAATAATGCTTTAACGCACTCCCAAGTGTATGCCTTCTGCATTTCTTTCAGCCAATTTCACTCTATTTTCCTTATACATACATATCATAGGTAAAGATGTTACTGCAATTGAAAAGAAAAACTTGATTCCATAAGCAGCAGAATGGAGGCAGCTCTTTGCTGCACATTATCTCCTGCCTCATTTTCACCTACACCTCCTGAAGCTGACTTGGTGTTCCTTGTTTCACGCAGTGGCACACCAGGAGGACGGGACGCACCACGGACCCACAGAGCTACTGACTGGCCTTCTGGTAGGCCTGTGCTAACCAGCCAGCTGACTCTTACCAGACAAGGACAGAAATAGCTGAGCTCTTCTCACAGCAGAGGCACTAACAGATGCCTATATCTCCACTGCTCAGCCACCAGTTCCCACGAAACTCACAGGGACCTGACAGCTTTGCTTTCAGTTCTGTTTCCTTGGTTTCATATTGACCTGTGGGTCTGAGGGGTAGCACAGTTCCCCAAACCACATTCCTGAAGCAACTTGCCTAAAAACATATTTGCGCTGATCTGCAGGTGTGCACACTTGTGGTGACAGCCATTTGGGACTCAGCTGTGCTGGCAGGTGCACCTAAGCAAACCCAGAAGGCTCAGCAGTCCCTGCAGCCCAGCTCTGTGCAAGGTCAGGGATGAACACCTGTAGTCAGGCTGCACCACTTCCACTCTGCTGCATGGGATGAACAATGTATTTTAAAAGGTAAGCATGTGTGGAGGTGTTCAGATAACACAAAGTAGCTACTGTTTGGGTGAGACAGCACCAAACTATCTCACAAAGGCTTCCCCACCTAACATTCACTGGCAAGTCCAAAAGCCACAGGCTAGGCCTCCCCAGAGGCAG
The DNA here is from genome assembly GCA_013399715.1 of Alectura lathami. Taxonomy (NCBI): domain Eukaryota; kingdom Metazoa; phylum Chordata; class Aves; order Galliformes; family Megapodiidae; genus Alectura; species Alectura lathami. The sequence goes on along the minus strand of VXAV01010003.1, from coordinate 205,346 downwards.
CGGCAGACTTTGGTCATGGTAACAGAAGAAAAGAGGGAAAGACTTGCACAGGGCTGACCCTTCCTCTGAGACCTTGGGCAGGTACCTTAGCCTACATACCCTGTGCTATAGTTCTCCCACCTGTCAAATAGGAGAGAAACACAGTCTGCTCCAAGCAGGTATCAGGCTGCTCAATGCATTAGTGTTTATAGACTGCTATGAGATATACTGATAGAATTTTATTTTTTTTTTAATTAGTTTTTTGGAAGATGAAATTTTGAGGCATCAACTTCTAGCTGCACAGTGCACAAGCAACAGAGGTATGAAGTGAGCTTTCCAAGTTTGCTGTGCCAGCTCAGAGCTCTGGGAACAAGATGTTTCCTCTGGACAAATAGGTCTTGCTGACTTACCTTCCCCAGATGATTCAGAAGCTCTGACTGATGTACAATACCAACTAGTGTTATCTTTCTGCAATTGGCTTCCTCCTCCACCCACCTCTTCAGAAAGGGCAGATTGCTCCTACGTGCCACTGCCAGCTCAGGCGTCTCTTCACACTGCCCCTGCTGACCAAGCCCCTTAGACAAGGCCCTCGCATTTGACCTTCACAGCCCATGAGTCACACGGCACGGTGTGACCAGCGTACAGCCCACCATTCACCACCACAGCAGTGATGAGCTTACCCAGACCGCCAGCCAAGAATATGACTACAGCATCCTAAAGAGCTTCCAAATTGAATCAAGGGTAATAATATTTCGGTGACTCAAGAGAGAAAAGCCTTTTGTCTCCGAACAAATTTCTTTCCCTGTGAAATTAAGACCTTCTGATTTCAATTTCACCTCCTCTGCTGCTGCTGAAATGAAGCTGCTAAAAGAACAGATGACATGCAGCAATGTCCTGTTTGGGTAAACAAAACTTTGTAACAAACAGGTCAAAGGGATGGACACAGCTCATTCCTTGGGCACCCTGAATTAGGAGAGCATTTTCCTTCGTCCATTTTCTCCCATCTCAGATAATACCTGGCTTGGTCAGAGAGATCTTACTGCTGAGATGCATTTCCTTGCTGCAGGCCACGCAGGCCCTTCACAGGGACCATGAGATACACATTTTTGTGCTATTGTAGTGAGCAGGTGTTTGTGGGCAGTGCACAAATTGCGTGGCCACATGTGAATGTGCATGAGAGGATGGCAATCAGCTGGCCACGCCATAAAAACAGTGAAGTTGTGAAGTGGGTCCATACTCCACACCTCTGCTAAGAGTAGTTGGGACAGGCAGCTCCTCTGATTTCCTAGCACGCCTCGTCAGAGCAGAGCTAGGATACCAAAGAGCTTTTAAGATTCCTAGAAGCTTCTTAACATGCATATGCACACACACTCAAAACACTTAATTTTGAAATGCTTAAAGCAGGACTCGAAGCAGGTGTTATACACACCTGCTGCATCCTGCAGTTTGCTACAGCCACAGTTTTACTGCAAGAAGCAGTGAGGGACTTTGAGAGAGGTGGCCATATAGACAGAGAGATGAGCTCCCTCAGAAAACGCACTAGGAGCTGGACAGCCTAGGAAGCAGTTGATTTTCAGGCCTAGATCAGTAAGCAGTCGCATGTGTAGCGGCAAATGCAAAAGATACACACTGGAAAATATCCTTTGCAGTCTCACTTCATGGCCTGCCATGAAAAGAAAAGAACAAATCAAAAATACATCAGAATAAAAACCTGTTAGAAACCTCCTCAGGCAAGGAATATGGCAAGGACTAAAAACTTTGATGGCATTTAGGCTCCTGGCAACACAAATCTTTTCTAAAATATAGCAGTCTCTAGAATAGATAGTCAGATAAGACAGTGACAAATCAGTAGTTATAAGTTCATGATCTTTCAGATGAGACATAAAACTGGGGTCCTGACCTTGTGTGATCATTAAAGATCTCATAACGCTTTTTGCAAAAAGAGGGTTGTTAATCCCACTGGTCTGGAAACAATCCAATTTAGATAACTACCTCCATCAATCTTACAGATTCATCTAAATACAGAACCCTCCTCTGTTCTCCAGGCTAAAATACTGCGTAGTGTTTCTGCGTGCTGTAATACATGACTAACTGAGTCCTCCCCGCCTCAGCATCAGGTGAAGCAATCCTTGTGCGTGCTCCCTGCTGCCCCCGCAGTGGGGTTAGGAACATTAGTGCTCCTAAGGAGCTTGGAGATGCACAGAGCAACAAGTGAGAGATTTATTATGGACTTCAGTGTGGTTCAATTTTCGTGCCACCCTTGCTACATTAGAGTAGTCAGAAACTAGAGATTCCCAAATTTTGAGTGCTAACAGATAAATTGCAAATGGAGGAGAGTGCTTATGCCTTTGCCAATGAATAAACATGTCCAACGGTATTCAGAGAGAGACAGGAACAAGAGTAGGATAGTTTGATATTGCTTGAGTTAAACACAGATGGTCAGCAGGTGGTCCAGACCTGTAGGTTTTCAATCATAAGGATAAGACTCTTTGATAGGAATTAAGGGAATCACAGGGGTTCACCCAAGGCACAACTTCCAGCGTACACCCAGGCATGTATTACTTTCAAAAATTCTTAAAAAACACCATCACTGGGGGTCCCAAAACTCCCTGGAGCTCATTAAATATGGAAATCCATAGGAGTGGATGGGAGAGCAGAAAAAACAAACAACAGAAGCTTCAGCTTGTCTATTTAGTAAACAGTCTCCCAATGTAGTGAATAATTCTCTCTCAGAGGAATAAAGCAGCAATAAAATCCTGAAGGCACACATGGCTTGATGTACAGAAGACAAGAAATACAGATGCAGTAAAATAGCATGGGATTTTTACTTCAATAAAAGCATATGAGGACAATCACATCTGTCACACCAGAAGGATTAAGCTCTGAAACACAGCATCTCAACATGAGCACGCCTGCACACGCCTGAAGGAATGCCTGGGCCAGGATACACCTCTGGGTACTAACAGCAAAGGCTGCCTTCAAACCAAGCTCTCCATCCACAACAGTCTGCCAGGGGAAGTATGTTATCATTTTGCAGTTAGATGAAAAGGAAAGCTCATTATCAAAGAAGCACTCAATTATGGTTACTTACAGCACTTACCTCTCATGATCCCTTGGCATTACTAAACTGAGGCACATTCTCCTTGTGCAGTTTGCCTCTTTGATGAGCACATACAACAAAAGCGCGTGACTTGCTTTTTTATGCACACAACTTCCCGGGGAATCTTTGCCCACTGCAGCCAGGGGACCACATTGTCCCAGCAGGGCTCTCTCACGATCACTCATTCCTGTTCCTCTCACAGTGGGGGCAAAGCTGATGAGCCAAAAAGGCAACAGCAACATTCAGCCTACAGCACGCAGTAAGGAGGCTGGGAATACTTTCCAGTTACTGATTTCATACAGTTTGCTGCAGTACTGTGTAGTTACCTAAAAACAAAGACCAAACTAAACCAGCAACTACATTTATCATACTCTAAGAACCTTGTTCCTATGACAATTCATTCTTCCTAAATGTTCATTGAGGGTGAACCAGAAAGTAAGAATTTGATTTTAGAAACAATTTTGACACTCCCACATTTAAGTTCAATGTAGCATGAGAAGACAGTGGAAAAAAAAAAATCAGAAATTTGGGAAAACCTTTTGCATCAGAACAAATGTCAGCCTAGTAGCTGAGGTCTCCCACATCACGAGAGATTACCCTAACCTCAAGCCCATTGGTCTTTCTAGGGTGTATCATATGTTCTCTCTAACTTGGATTAGAAAATGCATTCTGGAAAATGTTCCTGGCAAGGGTTTAACATGGCTACAAAATTGCATTTTCTGCTTAAACATAGGCCAAGAATTCCATGCTAACTACAGGCTTATTCCTTCCTTCTTCCATCCGCAGTGAGCTATAGGAAAGACCAAAATAAATATTTACAGAAAGCAGTAAGCAAAGGCTGCTGGTTCAACAGAAAAGGTAGGTTGCAAAATTAAGAATAGTTTAACTTCTAGAGTAACTTGGTAGCAGAAGGGACTCACTTGAGCAGGCAATTAATTTACTGGCCCTAGGATAACATTGACAATCACACACTAACTCTAAAGGAGGTCTGCAAAATGCACATGGCTAAACCTGCTAACTTTTCCAACAGCATGATGCTGGGTTGTTGTGGCACCAGTGCACACTGACAATGAAACTGTTAGACTCACAAAGAGCAGGAGCAGTTATCCACAGTTGCTGCTGAATAAAGATACCCAAGTTATACATCCTACTTTTAACTTGCAGAAACTATAACAGAAATAATAATAATAATCCACCACCACAATCTGAGCTTCAGAGATTACTATAAAAAGTAAAATTTGCTGATGAGAGCTCATTGCAAAGAAGCATGGTCAGCAAGCCCACACTTTCTTCCATAAATAACATGTAGCAGTACCCAAAAAAAAAAAAATAGAGATAGAAACATGCTATTAAGCATACTTCATATCTCCTTTCCTCCTACAACTTTTAACAGCGGACAGACAGCAGGAGAGCAATGGCAGCTTCTGCCCAAATAACTTCAACGATCCAAACCTGATCAATCTTACAGAAGACAGAACCAAAAGGAACAAAAATGAGCCACCATCTGTGGCATCTTCTGGGTACAGTACAGCTAAAATTTTGTGAGTGAGCTGACACGCATGTCAGACGAGAGATGTGTGATGCTTTAACAGAAAAACTTTTGTATCACTCTAAATTTATTTTTGATAATCTATATGAAAGAAATATTGATGCCAGGAGCAGCAAGCTGCTTTTTTGTGAAGAATGCTAACAACTATCTTGACAGTTGCTGCACAGCACACTGGCATGGCAGTCATTGTGCCTTCATACTGTGATGCAGAATAACCCTCCTTGAAACTAAAATTCCCTACCAGCAACACAGCACCTGAAGTTAATTAAGAGATCTTCACATGCCCTGGTGCTGTGAAGAGAACAAAAACCACCCTGAATGCACACAGGGTGTGCATTGCTAACAAAAGCCTACATGCACTAAGAAAGTCTAAAATTGTTCTGGAGATGTGCTCATCGATTCTATGAGGTAAAAGTTTACTGTTCTGGAAGCGCTAAGAAAACAGTCACTTAATACACAAGCTCCAGTTTTCCATTCAGCAGACAGACCCAATGGATTAGTTACCAGAGCGTCATCAAATACCTGACACATCGGACCCAAACAGTGCTGTGTGCTTACACCACCTACACAGCAATCAATCCAAACCTTAAAAGTTACAGCCTTCTTTGTTGTAAGGCTTCCAAGCAGACACATTGTGCATGTCATCTGTTGACATCTGCTCAGACCTTCAGAGCAGGAGCAGTAAGCTTCCACCTGAAGCTCAGTGGCAGCATCTCAATTCCCCAGTTAAACTGTTGAGTTACTGCGTGCTCCTCAAAAAAGTGAAAACAGATGAGAGAGGAGCTACAAGTATTAAGAAAGAGGAAAATTCAAAATGAAAAAACAAAGATGAGGAGGGAAAGAAAGCCTGGTAAAAGACAACTGGGAGACACATGAGAGGAGTACAAGAGGAGCGGGACACTGGAGAAAGGGCGGGAACCACAGCCTCAGCTCAGCATGCGAAACCCAGAAACAATGCACCCAAAAGCTGAGCCACCCTCCATGTTCACCTGCCTAGCTGGGTCCTGTGGCTGCTGGGACCAGGCTTCTCCTGCCAGAGGGGCCCTGAGCCTGCTGGAGCCCCCTCCATGCACCCAGAGCCCTGCAAACCACCCTGAGGCGAGACCTCACTGAGGGCAGGGCAAGCATCATGCCAGGAGGGCTGAGGGCTCAGGTAAACCTCCTCCTCGGGGAGCACAAGGCAACCTCCAGCACAACCCAAAACACAACCATCACCTCAGCAAGACAAAAGACTCCACAACCCCACGAGAAGGCACAGACACCTACCCCTTTGCCCAGCAGGCATACACCAGCTCAGCTCCCAGCACACGAAACACGCAGTTCAACGCTACCAACCTTACCTGTGGTGCCCACAGTCCTGCCAGCTGCTCCACATTTGTAACAGAAGAAACGCAGTGCTTCCCTTCTGTGCCTGCTGCTGACCCCTCCACAACTCACTGAGGACTAGCACTGACTGGGCGCAGGTGCCCGGTTGCCTGCCCCAGTCACAGCTGCCTCCCCTCAGCCCCCGGCTGCCTCAGGGCAGCTGGCACCACTCAGGGCCTTCTGGAAAATTCCACTCAGCCCACCTGGGCTGGCTGCTTAACGAGGAACTGCCAAGGGGCACGGAGGTTGTTACGGCTCTGGCAAGGTAAAAGATGTTGCTCTGGTCTCCAGAACCACAGGTGTTGGCCAGTATCTGCTGATTAGACCCCAGCAGAAAATGAAGAATTTGGATCAGGTGTAGCTTGGTCTGAATTGTCCTTTATTCACTAGCAACCTCCACACAACAACTGCTCAGAGCCAGGGCTTGCTGAAGGGGTGCCTGCACAGTAGGTCCTCCTGTCAAAGATTTAAAAAAAAAAAAAAAAGTTTTGCAAACTAAATTACCATAAATTTATTTATAGAAGGGATATCACAACTCTGTGAATGGAGAGCATGTGTGAGCTTCTATGAGCTGGAAGAAAACATATTCTGCTCCCAAATTTCATTGAGCTGGAGGCACCACCTCATTGCAGAGATCTGCAAGGAGAGCCTTGTAGAAATGGGAAAGAGCAAAGGCTGCCTTTCTGCTGTGTCTGACCCCAGAAGACAGGCGTTCGTTTGACCTGTGGTGTATTTATACACCCACACCCAAGGGTTTGTTCCGTCTGCCAATGACTTTGCCAGCAAAAGGTGTTCAGGGTTTGCCTGATACCAAGTAGCCAGACAGAAAGCATTAGTCAAGAAATGGATTATTATATTCCACTGTCAAACAGACATGGTTAATAAATACAATGGAATGCAACCGCATTGACCACATAATGCTTCATGGGTGTATATATCACTGTTGTAAAGATCCCAAGCATGGGCTTCTTATAGTGGAGTTTCAGTTCTATTTCAATTTCTTCCTTGCCTAACGCTTTAATTTCTCCTGCAAGGCTCTGTCCCACCCCCACATGCAGTACAGCCGCCTGCCTAGCTGCCTGTGTTTCTTTGGAAGCTGCCCCTGCTCAGCAGAAGCAGGCCACACCACCAAACTGGGATCCCAGTCCGGGGAATTCAAACCACTCATGCTGTGGGAGGGTCACAAATCAACTCCATTCCTTCCAGGAATAATTCTTAGCAACACAGCATATGAAAACTTACTGAATTCTCCACATTTTATCCAAAAGAATGTTCAAAAATCAAAAATGCAGAAAGTTCAAACTAAGTTTAAGGTGTTTAGGTTTAGTCCCAATTGCACTGCAGCTGTGAAAGTTTGTATTTAAACTAGAGAAAGCAATGCCCTCTAGTGTTCTGCAGAGAAATCTGGAACACAGCTGCCAAAAGCCTTACAAATTTCAACCTTGGGACTGCTGTACTAACGTAGCCAGCTGAATTTTTGAAAGCTTATGGCTGACATGCAACATACTTAAAATGTTCTGCACACAAGTGTGGCCTACAGAACTGTTTGGGATCCTCTTCTTTCCTCCATTCCTGATGCTTGCAGCAGAACCCCCTGTCAGAAGATGTAAGTATTTTGTGGGCATACACTGATTGCTCCACAAACATCTGGAAACAAGAGGGAGCTTTTCAGAAAGAGGCAAAAGCCTGATCCTTTCCACCCCAGAGTTCACAAAATAAATATAATTCAAAGATACAATCTATGAACAGTTTTTTTTGTTTTGTTTTGTTTTTTTTAAATGCATTCCCTCCAGCATTTGACACTGTGTTACTGACCCACCACACTTCATTGCATGTGGCATTCTAAATATACTGACAAACTGGGCTGTCCAAACTCAAGTAAGGTCTAAATAAGGAAGACAGTATTCTCATTGTTCCACAAAAACTACTGAGCTATCAAAATGTTTATTTATACCTTGTATACATATCAAAAACTCAATTTTGCATCACACAAAGGACTGGGAGAGGCTTTTATATCTGGAGGTCAAGAAAGTCCTTGCTGAAGGCAGTTCTTAAATGGTCATCTACGAGTCCTTCAGTTTTACCATGCATTACTCTTGAAAGACAACTGCTGGGACTTCCACTGTCTAAACAGAATAAAAACTTGAACACCTTCGATTAAACTTCTAATCACATCAAATACTTTCAAAACAATTAACAATAAAAATCAAATGTTGACCACTTGGTGGTTTTATTACTTTATGTGCTATTGACCTGCGGTTTCCTTCAGCAGATAAAAAACTGCAACAGGAGAAGAAAAACACATTAAAATGACACATTAGTTCCACCCATGTCCTGTCTGAAATAAAAGGAAAAAATAGGTGAAACAGTATCTTCTAGAAGCTGGTAAGTAGAGAGAATCTTAAGTCTTCAGGCAAGACATCACCATGCACCCTTCAGAGGAATTTATTCACAAGAAAAATACAAAAGAAATAATTTTAACCAGTTCAGTTCATAAAAGTAAGTTCCCCAAACAAAAGCCTGCCAGACTGACTGTAGTTCTACAACAACTATTGGAAACACCCACCTCACTGAGACTACACTTAGCGTAAATTCTGGGCTTGACCTGGCACTTGTGATGAGCCTTTTAGGGCACTACATTCATAGCCTCAGACACAAGGGCTACACAATACAGAGTTTGGATATGAAAGTGGGATCAAATAAGGAATTTTTTAAATTACATTACATTCCCCTTTTCTCAGAAGACAATCAATGCACATTTTAGTTCAATAACCAGATTTTTTTTCCCCCTCTAATGGGGAATGATTACTGCCAAATACTCTCTCAGCAACAAAATTATTTCTGATAATTGTTTCTGGTGTTGTTGTCCTTATCCCAATAAGGGAGAAAAAGCAGTTTAGAGACTATCCAAAAGACAGCCAAGGACAGACCAGTGTTTCTACCACTGCATTAGGAACTATTGTTTGTTCGAGGTACAATGCAATAAACCTGTGACTGATGACATGCACAGAATACAATCCTGGAGAAACTATATTAAAAAAAAGACACCTAAACACCTCACAGGATCACCTTTTTCCCTCCTGTGTTGTCATTCTATTTGCAGTGAGCAGTGGGGGAAAAGGGACCGTTCAGAATGCAGGACACAAAAAAGAACGGGAAAGACCTGGGGAAGACAGACATCACCATGAGAATTCACAATCTCAGCCACAATTAATGGAATATTTTTTTCAGTTCTTTCAGTTTATTCAACACTCCAGTGCCTCTTAGACACATTTGCACCTCCTCCTGGATGAGGTGAGAACAACCTGAAAGAATCCAGGAAAATGCCCTAGCATTCATAATGGAGGCCACACCCACACATACTGCCCTATCTTGAGAAGATCTGTGTGGTGCCGCAGGGCTGAGAGCACTCTACTAGCGCTTCACTTTGCAGAGGTGCCAGGAGCATCCAAGCAAGAAACTATAACAATCTGAAATATGCTTCACTGATGAAACCATGCACAAGTGGAGCATTTCTATTCTTCCCTTTAGCCATCCTCTTCTACAAGCACTTTGCTATGAGTCTAGCACTGGTGCATTCTCCTTATTTTCTTTCTGCATCACCGTCTGCAGGTACTTCAGTCGCATGGGAGGAAGTTGCTCATAAAGGTCAAATCCCAAAGGGCTCTCTACATTCAGCAGCCTGTAGTAGAGAAGGTGTTTTTTCAAGGTCTGAAGAAAGAAACAGCAGTCATTAGGCATGTCTTAAAAGTACAAATCTAATCTTTTTCCCCCATCTACAACATAGTAACCTGACAGACAATACAATTCCACCATGTCCAACATGCTTCATCGCATTACCTTCAGTAGAAGAGCTATAAAAAGTGAGTTTCTTCCATGGAAGTCTTTTGATTTGCACGAGTTTTTCTCTTCTGAACTAAACTCAAAAATCACTCTAAACGATCTCTTGCGAGAAGCCCAAATGCAGTCTTGCGTGGGAACTAAGAATTTACCCTGGACACTAAACATAAAGGGCCAAATGACACAGCTCCGTTACACAAATAACAGACTTTGGCAAGATCTGTTATGATAAGGCAGGATGGAAAGGAGAAAAATAGAAACCCCACATCTGTTTTGTTCTTTTGTGAGGGAAGCATCCAAACGAGTTAAGGGAGGTTCCTGCGGGCTGACTGTTCATAGCTCTGCTAGAGCCAGCCCTCTAGAACCTCTCACTATCCAGAAAGAAGATTACTCAGGCAAGAAGCATGGAAATACTGTACAGAAGACACATCTACATTCCAGAGGGCTCAGTGCACTGAGTTTTATTACAAGAACTGGATAACACTACTGGTAGCTTCTGCATGGTAGAATGCTGATGCTGATCTCCTCATTCTCAAATTAGCACTGTAGATAAACACAGATTTCAAAAGCCAAAACATAAATCTGTAAGAGTACCATGCCTGAAAAACTCAAGCCCCAATGGCACACACACAATTGATCCTACCTCATCCACCAACAGCCATGCCTTTCGCAGCATGCTTTTCCGAGCAGCATCAGCCTCCTAAGAACAAAACACATACTTCAATTAATATACCACAATGCTCTCTTTGCCCACATGCCATGTGGCACTCTAGAATGATGCTATGCCTGTTAAGATGATGGCCCAAAGAGCACCTTGTTCCATCAGAAAGGACTTGAGGTGGCAACCATCTGGATCCTCCCTCTCCCTTTTCCCCAACTTGAAACGCAGCTAACATCTCAACTATCAGGTAGAACCGTAGATCAGAGGGGGAAAGAGTTGCCACAAAGAACCAGTGCTGGAGGCCCCAAGGCCACTGTAAGGCTCCTGCTTGGTTAACTCAGGCAGTGAGTTATTCAAGCAAGGAGAAAGGAAAAAGCATTCCACACCTTAAGATTGCCCCTGGCAGAGGCTAAGCTCTCTCTGCCTGGCCAACTCCTCCATCACTCATGCTTTGTTCTTCCTTTCTCTACAACAGCCCACATTTGCTGACATTGAAGGTTTCTGTAGGATTGGCTACCATTACTGCAAGCTTCTTAAGATAACTGGTGTTCATTAACAGTGGCCATCAGCCATCTCCTATGTGGATTCCAACCTTCAGACCTCAGACAGCTGCACAGTCCTCAACATATGCTTACAATCTTTCTTTTCAAGCCCAGGGTCAGTGGTTCATCAACAAGCCACAACAGATCCTTGGGAAGAGCAGGTGCAAAACTCACAGCTCCAAGCCCTGGGGTGCTGCCATCCATTACCTACCTGAGTTGTGCTGTCTTGGGAGAAAATAAAGCTGTTCACATGAGCCACAGCCACCACATAAAGAACAGGGCACCAGGTGCTGCGCAGTGCACCAGTGACCAGTGTTCGGAAGTAAAGTCGCAGGAGGTTCAGGTTGTCCTCAGGAGGGGAGGTGTATCGCTCAAGAGGCACAGGAAACTGCAAGAAACCCACCCACAGGCAACATTACTTTATGTGTCAGAATCTAAGCAGTGAGAGGAAGTTCAGGACTTCAGTGTCCCCTTCCCCAGCTGTTTGTGTGCATGCTGCCATGTAACACGATGCACTTCAGTGGCACAACCTCCATGTGGAGAAGGACTTACTGCCCACACTGACTAACATGACAAAGCATCCTTAAGACCTCTTCGGCTTTATGGAGGAGTGTTTTAAAAGTCAAGCGACTGCAGTTGCCTTTTGGCATAGGTAGGAAAAGGTGTTTTACAGTAAGGAGACCAAGCGTTTTCAGTTGCACTACATCTCCTGCTAATGTATCAGGGAGGCTTACAATGACCTACGCATTCAGCAAGAACAGGAAAGCAGATATATATATGCCACTTACTGCTGCTGTTAAATGAAGTTTCCAGCGTTTTCTGACTTCACTGTCTAGCTTTGAAAAACAGGTTAGAAAAGTCTTTAATAACAACTTAGTTTTGTTTGCTTCTCTTTTCTCCAGAAATCCAAATCTTGTTCTTCTCTATTTTTACACAAGTTTTCTAGAGCTAGTATGATGTACTTCACTTTGCCTTTAATCTTGCAAAAAATGTGCTTCAATCATTGATTCTACTCAATTCAATAACAGTCTTCAATGACAACACAGCATCTATGCCAAACTTTGGCTACAAAGACAGTACTACTAAAAATTTTTACTGCCCACTCAGGTATGTTTAACTTATCTTAAGATAAAACAAAGGGGAAAAAAAAAACTCTGCCTCAAGTGATTTTGCTCTAATTTTTCCATGCAGAACTTGTTTCCAAACAATGCGGCAATGAAAACATTATCCAAAGTATTCATCACTTCAAAAAAAAAAATCTGAGCACATGAAAAACATCAAAGCATTGAAACCTGCTTTGAAACTTTCTCCTTTGCAACATATGCCACAATTCTGATGACACTGAGGGACTTGGTGTTGTAGGATTAGGGCAAGATAAAGTGTGTATAGAAAGAAGGCTTTTATCTGGAATAGGGTGTTCAGCCCTATGTATACTTGTAGAACCAGAACAGAGACTGAGAAGGGTTACTGTGAACATCATGAGAACAGAGAGCTTATCACAAGAGGCAGGTCAGAGTATCCTGGCTTACTCGGCTTAAGAAACAAAGACTCACCTGGTCATAATGATATAGAAAAACCTGCTGCAGGGCTACTACAACCAGAACAAAGGCACTGCAAGCACATGATCCAAAGCATGTAAACTGCTGATTCACAGTTGTTGAAAATTTTTTTGAAAGGTTGTCTTTGTGTTAGCAACCTTTAGGCTAGATCAGGCATCACCTCTTACTTTACAACTCACATAGAACTTAAATCCAGATAAATTCAAAATTTTTTTGTTTGCTCTGCTCATTCAAAAGAAATGCACACCTGCACTTCACAGACCAAACTTCCTTTATGACTGATCCAGTAAAGCACACCTCCAATATAGCCAACTGTGGAAATATCATCTGAGAGGAAAAAATGAGTGATCTTCCATGCACTGCACAGGAAAAGGTTCTCACAGGCTGAGAAAAGATTTCGTTAAGGGAAATGTAACTCATGCATTAAGAACATGAGGTGCAGACTATCCCTTCATACATACAGGCCATAAATTAGGAGCTTCTCAACCATGAGACCAAGCAGGGCATGGGACAGTGTTCGCTGAGGACTGAAAAACTTCACAGTTCCCACCTTCCACATTATACACACTATCAGCTCCCAAAACTACGCTCAACAGCTTTCTGAAAAGGAAGCTGTGACAAGGGCCTGGACATTGTTCTCCAGACTTAAAAATCAAACTGGTTTTGTTTGTTTGAAGAAAAAGAAAAAAAGTATACACTGATATACTGCAGTCATACTCCTCAATCAAAGAAAAAACATTGCTCTCCATTCCTATTCCATTTTACATTCCATGCATTGGATTTTCTTCAAGAAGAATGAAAGCTTGTAAGCAAAAAAAGCTGGACACTGAGGGATAAGGAAGAAGAGGAAGTGTTGGGAGGATGCCCAAATCAAGGTTGGAGAAACACAGGCAAAAGACCAGTATCTCAGTGACAGGCAACCACCGTAATCCAGGGTTACCTGCTGGAGCGGCACTCCCAGTGCCCGCAGGAGGCTTGTGTGCTCCCCAAAAACAGCGAGACGCAGATGAACACTGAAACGCTTCTGCAGAGGTAGAAGAACAAAGACTCCAAAGAGTGGATCTCCAAAGGAGACACCTTCAAACTGCTCCAGCAGACTTGTATAGAGATCATGGAAGGATGCCAAACCAGGGAGTGGAGCATCCAAGTTCAGGGAGTCCAGCACCTTGGGCTGGCAATAGACAGAGAGAAGGGCGGCTGTGTAGCAGTGGATCGGTGCTTCTAGAAAGAGGTCACCGCCTGTGAGGAAGACACACATAAGTCGTGCAAGTTTGGCAGCAGTAGGGATGCTCTGAAGGGTTTTAGCACGCCAAGTTTCCAGCAACAAGACCCACTGAAGGTTCCAGGTCACAGTGTTGACTAGATCAAGTGGGAGAGAGTTCAGCACAGCCCCACGCGTCTCTGCATTTGTCACTTTGTTGTAGAGGCTGATAAGCGGAAAGAACGGCCAGTCTGAAGGCAGGATGGGCCCTCTGACTTCAGGAAGCAGCATTGACTGGATGAGGTAATTCCGCCCTTGGTAGGATGCTTGGGAACGCACAAGGGCAGGCTGCAAGTGAACAAAATGAGCAAGGTAGCAGGAGCGGATGGCAGGCAGGCTCTGGTATGATTCTCTCAGCAGGGCACCACGAGTAGGCTTTGAACAAGATGCTGCTGCAGAGCCAGGTTGTGACAGTTTGGCACTGGTACCCAGATGCAGGATATCAGAAAAGTCAGCTGCTTCTGGCCCTCCAGTTTTCCCTTCACTGTAATATATAAGCAAATGTCAGTCAACAAAAAAGAACCAGAAAAAACAAACTACCAAAGAAAACAAACTAAAACACTCACATCCAATGAACAAAACACAGAAATTCATCTTTATGATCTCCCTGGATCAGGAAGAGTAGTATGCACAGCAGCTGCAACACTTTCTGCAGCATTCAATTATAATAATGCTGAGCGCCTGTAAAGCAACAGCTATCTTGATAGCTACAAGAAATTCACAGAACTACACCTGGAGTTCGCAACACTAATGCATTACATGAAAAACTTCCACACAGTGCCAGTTGTCTGGTGTGGAGGCTGCAACCTCCTGCCCAGGGAGACCACCTCTGAGTGCTGACAATCCACAATCATCATACAAGGCCAGCTTGGGTCAGTAAGACAATTCTCACACTACCTGCTTTACAGTTTGCAGTAGCAAGGTCAAGGGAACCATACAGATTGGTAAATAACAAACGGAGCCAGAAGGGCTGACAAACTCATGTGCCATAATTTCAGATCAGAGATTTACCATGGTCTCAGATTACTTGCCAAATTCCTGAAAAACTGTGCCTCTATAGCAGGTATTTGCAATAAAATAAAATCTAAAAAGCTTTCCTTTTGAAAGGAAAATTTCATGAAGTAGTATGGTATTTCTTTGCAGAACATTGCTCCAACTCTCTAAAGGGATGCACGCTGGCAAGTTTTAAGGTGATTGTGATGAGCAAAATAACCTGCTGCCATCTCTACCAGACATGGGAGGCTTCACATTTGAGACGCTCTGGATTTCTTCCGGTACAAGGTGGAAAACATCATTGTCACCACTAAATCAGCAGAAGTTTGTGTAAGAACTTGTACAGCAAGGGTTAGAGGAAGGTTTAGTAAGCTTTTCAGAGTAGGCTGGGTTCCCATATGCTTCCTAGACTTGCAACTCCCAGCACAGTAGATGCTGAACCTCAGTGAAAAATCAGTCCTAACAGGAATCACTGGACTCTTGCCACTGAGAAGATCAAAAGAAACAGTTCGTATTTCTCAGCACAGATACATCAGAGAGAAATCCGCAGCCATGCTGCTGGTCTGACTAGAAGGCTCCATGACTTCAGAATAAGCCAATAGCATCTACAATTTGAATACAAGCAAGCACTACCGGAGGTCAAATAGTATGACAAAATTACAGTGCCGATATCTGCTTTTTCATCTTTTCCAAGTCTTCCCACATGCCAGACTAAAGAAAGGAAAAAAACGCAAAGCTTACGGAAGAAACTCTGGATTAAAGGCAAGATCCAGAAGGACCTCATAAGCCAGATGCTCGCTCCCTGGCAACAGACGGCTCAGCAATGCCATGGCAACGCAGTGATGGAGCGAGGCATGCCGGGTGTAATCCGGACAAGTGCCTGCCTGCACAGGAAACAAAACAACAGATAAAACCCCTGCACCATTTGTCAACAAGGCAATCAACAAGGATGGGGGGGTCAGCTGAGGCAGGGATCTCACTGCAAAGTGAGAGACTGAGGCAGACTGCGAGAACTGTCAGCATTCGTATGGACATCTTCCTGCTCCCCTTGATTGCCCTAGACAGCTGGGCACAGTTTTCAAGTGTGCTGCTACAAAAGTTGTTCTCACTCTAGCCTAAAGAGGGACACAAATATAATTCTGCCGTCCAAAGTATTTTGGATCTAAATCCCCGTGTCAGTAACTGTAAGGTGAAAGTATTATTTGCTAAAGGGGCAGAACAGTCAAAACAGCAACAGATCAGACCTAGGTCAGCTATGGAAGAACACTGATGCAAAGACCAGCTGCCAGTCTGCCACACTGAGTTAGAGAAACCAAGGTGAAGTTAATTCCTGGGGTGAAAGAAATGGAAGGACCAACAAGGATACCGTTTTCCCAGCCAATGCTAAAACGAAGTACTGCAGATGATACTCGTGGCGCAGCATCCACGCAGATGAGGGAGTTACAGAAGGAGGTCCAGTCTGCCAGCTTTGATGCAGATAATCCTTCAGGCCTCCAAGGCTCAGCACAGAGCTGTACTATAAAGGAAACACAAGTGGAGACAAGTACCACTAACACAGTTCATACCTGGAGGAAAGCACAACAGTCCTCTCCAAAGCCTACCACCCCCTGCTTTCTCCCATAAGAATTCCCGTTGGCTACTGCAGGATATTCAGAAATGGCTTGAAAAATATCTGCCTCAGGGCTCACCTGCATCCATCATTGGAAATGGGAAGAAACCTCTTCAGCCACTGTAGCACTCATTCTCTCAATTTTATCCCTTTTTTCTCTGTTATTTATCTTTCAACCATCCCTCTTTCCTCCTCCAACACTCTATTTTGTTTAGCCAAACAACAGTTGTTTAACTGTTTTCAGTGTTCCTTTAAGCCTCATCATCATTTGCCACCAGCTCTATAATCCCAGCTTCCCAGTGTCAACTGGATATTGGAATTCAAAGACAAAAGACATTTTTCAGATCCATGTCTCACTTGTTCTGAAAATGGGGGTATTTCTCTCCATAGTACTTTGGTATTTTGTAATTAAAAATACACAACAATTCTATTTTAATAGTCCTGCTAACAACACTCTGAAGCCTGGGAAGATACAAATACTAACCTCCCTCCCACGTGTACTATTCACATATACCTTACAGTGAAAATGTATATTCTCACCTTGCTGATCAGCCCTTTGTGAATGTGAGTGATGCTATTGATGAGAAACAGGAGGGCAGTGAGGAAGGGGAAAGGTGACTTGGAACCAACTAGGCTCAGAGGGGGTTTGCCTCCAGTACAACTCAAAGATACAATGCTGAAGACAGATTCAGGTGCTGGGGAACAGGACAGAGGGTTGCACAGAGCAGAACATGGCCTGTGTGAACACAGAATGAAAGTGATCAGGTCAAAAATACTCATATTACTGAAAAATTATGTAACTATCCAAATCATATCACACATTACAGCAAAACAGAAGCCACAAAGACTGCGCAGGAAAAAAAAAATTAGTGTCACAGCTGGTCAAGTAAGCACTGTCACCATACAAGCTAATGCCAGTGAGCTTTTACAAATTTTAGTCTTCAGCTAAATTGCTCATGGTGTGCAGAAATATTGATGCAGTGATGCATCTCTTGACGTCAAACATTTGAAAGCACTGGACCTTTGATTACATATACATTTCCTCACATGCATACATAACCCAGGCTAATAAGGCTGCCCACACACTTGGGACATTTTAATAAATTGGCAGGCAATGCCAAAAAGCCAGTTTATACCTAAAACTGACATTGCAAACATGCTGCCCCTTGTGTCGGAAGCTTTGGTGCTAGGAGCTTCAGAACTCAGTTCTCAATCATGAAAGAACATGGGCCAAACAGTTTGGTGACCATTCAAATACCACTTAAAACCAAAAATTTAAAGCACCCTCAACACCAGACATTCTTAGAAGAAACTGAATGTTTTCCTTCCAGCAAGTTACAGTTTTCAGTTTCCCCCTTTCCAGAGGGCTGATCGCAGAGTGGTAGGAAGGCTCCCTCTACAGCAGGAAGAGGGAATATCTGCAGTGCTGAACGGTTCTCAGAGCCTGAGACAAGATTCACATTATCCCAGTGTCTGAAAGGACAATTCGGTATCTGGCCTTCCACTTTCCTGCAGGAGCTTTAGTTATTTTACAAAAGCAGTTCATACAGACCACGTGAATGGCACATTCACTCCCACTGATGTGAGGGGAGTGAACTGGTGTTACTTCGCTGTTGTTTTTAAACCACAAAACTAAAGAATAATCAAAGCCAAGAGTGACTAAAATAAATTTGAAATTGATATAAAACACAGCTACATGGAAGGGTCGGTTGAGATGCAGGCACTGCAGCAGCATCAGTAGGCAAGGAGGAACAGGAGAACTTCTGCAGTGGATGGCTTTTGCTGTGAGAGGAGAGAGCACAAAGTAGGGTGTAGCCACAGCCTACTGCACTCTAATTCACCCAGCCCTCAGTGTCACACATGGGGCACATATGTACCGGGTAAATAAATGGGAGAGGAGAAAATCATCTGAAGCAGACTGTGCTCTTGGATATATTCTAGGCCACCATTAGAGAATTTATTTGCTGTGAGTGGATTCCCTGAATCACTGCGCTTTGTGCCTTCCTGACCACATAGTCCAGTGCAGAAATGAAGCTTCCTTAGCTTCTGGCAACAGCATCTTAGCCATGCAATGATTTTACCTGAGCAAATCCCACATGCTGTGTATGGCTGGCTGGCTGAGAAGGGGCTGCAGCACCTCAGATGTCAAACGTTCCAGTTCCTCTAAGCAATCAATTGGATTGACTGATGGCTGCATAAAATGTGGGGAAACACAGGCTGATTTAACTCCTCTCTCTTCTGTTTATCAACTCTGACACATCACAGCATCTGCATACTGATAACTGCTACAGGTTAGAGCTGGCCTCACTGCTGAGAGAATGAAAGCTGAGCGCTGGCACCTCAAGGTGTCCTCACACTCACGTCTTAGCACACATCACACAGAATTCTTATTTGACTGGAAGTAAGGTATGGGATCTTTGGGAGCAAGGTTCCCTAAATGCAAACTTCCCTTAAGTAGCTGAGCGTGTCCATCCTCCATCCACCCCGCCATACTATCTACATTCTGATCTTCTCATTTTAACTTCAAGAAAACACAGAGGTTTTCAGAACTACCTTGAGAAAGCAGAGTGACATCATGAGGGCCCTGGGAAAAGTAAATCAGCTGCATAAAGTGCAATTGACCTTCCCATCAAGACATGGCTGTGGACAAACACTGCACAGGGGAGCACCTGTGGCTTTTAGAGAACCATCTGAATTCTTCTGACCCCAGGAAGCAATGATCCAGATTGAAGGAACATGCTGGCAAATGTTTACTGTACTTTCCTATCATTAGACAAATACCTATTTTCTTAACAAAATCTAGTTTTCCCCCACGTGAAAACTCTCTCCAGAAATCAGTCAGCAAAATCTAAATGGAAGTGTTAATCTTAGTTCTCAGTAGTCTAACAAAAATATTCCATAAAGGTCACTATATTCACTAGTCTAGTTACCACCCAGGTTGATTTTTTTTTATTCACTAGTCCCTTCAGATATGCTATTGCAATTTTTATTTTATTGTATTTTATTTTTAAATCAGACCATCTAACCACAGGTTGATGATTACATTTATTTCTTTTCTAAAGTGGAAATAAAAATTCTTATGGCATAGTTCAAGGACCTACGAAATTATTTAGTCAGTCACTCTTCTGGAGTATCTATAAAGAAATACAAGTCTTTTTAAGTGGCCATCCTGGTTCTCCAAAAAGCTCAGGACCTAATGACAGCAGGTGACAGGTGCTAACTGGGTTTGGGGCATTGAAAATTTCAGAGGTCTGAATAAATACAGGCATTTAATTATCCCCACACCTTGAGGACAACTCTTCTAGGTCAGAACTACTCACATCAGTCGGGTAGTAAAAATGAAATTTGCATTTATCTTTAGAATCTGAATTTTTAAAGTAGCTGAAGTATGAGACATTATTTTTTCAACAGCATTACACTGACAATCACCTTCAGAAAATTCAGTTAAAAAGACAGTTACATACTGCAACAGTGACTTGGGTTACAGAATTTGACCTTGAATGTTAGTGGGGCAGTAAGTAAATTTATCTTTACTGCCTCCTGTCCGAAGTTCATATGGTACGACCCTCAGCGCTCCATCTTCCTACAAGGTTATTGCAATAACTGTCCACATTTGGATCCCAGACCACAACAAATGCAAAAATGTGCAACTTAATTTAGCCCACAAGGAGAAAGGGCTGCCAAACTAAATCAGGTCATATTTGCTGCATGCTGGGGATATCTGCAGTAAATCAGAACAGTCTCTGCACTACCACATGCCTTGATTGAGACTCTGAACCCAGAGAAATGAAGACAGTGATAATTGGTATTGCTAATGTGAAGGATTAGCAAATTCATTTGACCTTAAACACCCTAGGTTAAGAGTTATGTTAAATTAAATTTAGTCCTCATCTATATTCCTCAATGCCTTTCTTTTTTTTGGGTTTTTAGTGGTAACACACAAGCTGATGCTGGTGAGATGGAAAGACAGCCTATATTTTTCAGGCCTTACCTGTTGGCTGCAAGCACTGTAATAAACTCCCAGGTAGATCATGTAAGTTGTGGTCAGAGGCTGGAGGGTTTGCCAAGTTTCTGTCTGGGATATCACCTGTAGGAATTTTTTCAGACTGGTCTCAAGGAAGGGCTGTAAGCCTGACACTTGATTCCATGCTACTGGAGGAGGTGGAATCTGTTCAGTGTCTTCTGAGCTGTTACTGAAACACAGCAGAACAACAACACAGGATAGCAAGGATGTCTCAAAAACATTTCTCTCTGAAACGTCATTAACAGCAAGATTTCCTGTTACGTGTAGTCTGGAAGAGAGATGACTAATGACAGCCAGTAGGAAAAAACAACTTTGCACATTCCCACAGACCAGAACAAATCACTTCAGACAGAAAGGTCAAATGCAGAATCTACTCATGAAAGCTAAAGTTTCTTCACCTGCATTATTCTGTCCTTAAGCTAAGCTCTAGTTTTACTGGACATGTTACCCCAGTATACAGCTTTGGTTACATCAGTCCAAAGTTTCTTTGTTTATTTCTCCCACCAGAAAATGTACCTGTGTCTTCAGCAAGTTCTGCTGCTTTGACATTTATCAAAACCAACAGATCTACAGCCCACTTTTCTTAACCCTGATCCATCTTGGTCTCTGCAGAGAGGTTCTTTCCTCCAGACCTCAGAGAGGCTATTTTTTCTTTCCCAAAGGGAAAGTTAAAGGAGTTTCCTATATCATTCCAGCAGGGCATTTGATTAACACTGCCCTGAGAATCTGCTGCTAAACGCAGACATTTACTCCTCTCTCACCAGGCTAGCAGCCATAGAGCTATCTACCTGTTTTCAATCTACCCCTTCTGACCTCA
Source organism: Alectura lathami (assembly GCA_013399715.1). NCBI lineage: Eukaryota > Metazoa > Chordata > Aves > Galliformes > Megapodiidae > Alectura > Alectura lathami. Next base: position 184,047 of record VXAV01010003.1, on the reverse strand, counting down.
TGTCAAAGGGAACACACCCCACCATGCAGGGACTCACATGTGGGACAGCACACCATCCAAAATGGACAGAAGGGCATAGCCATGTCTCCTAACTGAAGAGAGGGAATGTAAGACAACTGCTCGGATGCACAGCACAGGTGACAGAGGGCCCACCTGCTCAGCTTGGCCTGCAGCTCCCCCGTGCAGCCTGCAGTTTGTGTCACCTGCACCAGCAGAGTAACCACTGCCGCAGCTCGCTGGACAGACAGCTCGAATGTGGGGCTCTTCTCACGGCAAGCGCTGAGCAACTCAGGCAGGGACTGCAGTATCCTCACCAGCACAGGGTAGAGATCCCTACAGTATGAAATACAGAACAGATGAGGTTGGAAGGGATCTCTGGAGGTCACCTGTACTCCCACTCCCTGCTCAAGCTGAGCCAGCTAAAGCAAGTTTGCCTAGGAACATGTGAAGCTGGGTTTTGAGTGTCTTCAAGGATGCAGAGTCCACAGTCTGAGTAATTTGTTCCAGTGTGACCATGTTTACAGTAGAAAAAGTCTGTCTTACACTTAAGAGAAATCTCCTATATTTCAATTTGTGTCCATCACTCCCTGTACTTTCTCTGCATACCACTGGAAGGACCTGGCTATGTTTTCTATGCACCTTCCCACTACATGTTGCTAAGATGAGATGATGACAGCTATCACCACCAACATCCCGAGAACAACAACAATAAACAGACATGGAAGAAAAATGACAAAGAATTCTACTGTTTCCAGCTCAAATGAATGGGATCTACCCTGCCACGAAACACCCCAAACAACTCTTAAAAAAGAAAAAACACAAAACTTTTATTTTATTCTTTTTCCTCGAATTCTCAAATGTTCAGAGTATACATAGCTATATGCATGAAAATTTAAGAAACCTTCTGCTGTTTCTCTTTCCTCAGCATTATTTACAATGTTAGAAAATTATATTAACCAATACACATGATTGTGCTCAAAATGCTGTTGTAAAGAAAACCTCCCTTCCAACAATTACTACTGGCCTCTCTTTTACTCCTCTTCATGGCAACTCCCCAGACATCTCTGCAGTCAAATCAGTGTAATTACAGAAAGAAGATTCAATGCTTGGAGTAGGTCAGACTTATCCCAGTGCAGACCTTGAAGGTCAAGTACAAGAACTTGCATTTTGTACTGAACTGAGTTGATGCAGAGTGCAGAGTTTGCCTGCATTAGCCTGCCTCACTTTGCATGCACGCTGCTGACTGCTGCCCCGGCTGCCTTTAGCTCATCAGATTCAATGCTAGGTATGCTGCACTCATCAGCATGTCTTGAGGTCACGCAAGCACAAATTATTCAGACCTTCAAGGGAGAAAAAAGATGTTGCCCTAAAAAATTCAGGTTTCTCCCACAGCACAGGGACGAAACAAGAAGTTATCAGTGATTAAACACAAGAGATAAGGAAGAGCCAGAAAAAAAAAAAAAAAAAAAAAAACAACCACCAAGAACTCAATACAAATACCTTCAGAAACTGAATTTTACTGCAAGAGACCAGAGAAAGGGAAGTGGGACTGGACTCCCTGAAGGGAGTAGTGACCGACCATAGAGAGCACAGATTTGCCCCTCTGGGGCACAGATGCCCAGTTCCTCTATCGTGCCCTCCACCCTCATCGTTCCCATTTCTCCAGTTTCAGACCGTACCTGTAGAGATCACAGGCCTGGCCATAGCCAGCAGCCACAGCCCACAGCCGGAAGGCTTCCGTGCTGAGCCTGATGGCTTCCTCCCTTGGCAGGAGCAGATCCCGCGGGTCTTCTGCTGTAAATCGAATTAACCGGCTCTTCATCTCAAACTTGTTCAGCTGTAAAACAAATGAAAACAAGTAAACAAAGAAGAAAACAAGACAAAGGAATAAGAGACTTGACTCACATGCATCATGATACTCTGTAGTCTGACACACCAAAAAAACCTGCAGATTTCACTGCAGCCTGTCTAAATTCCCCTTGCACTGTTCTGAGCTGTCAGGGGGCACGCTACAAAGGGTCAACAAATCGTTAATGGCTACTAAGATGGAAGCATTCCTGGAAGGGGTGCCTGGGTGTTACCCAGTGCATTACTCACACAGATTGAGCACACCTACAGCACTGACAGAGGTTTGGCTAGCCCCCACACGTTCTTGTTTTAGATGCTCTTTACAGCATTCAATTGACTTTTAAACTGTAATTACCCTTCTTTAACTAGTCATAAGTAGAACTCTATTAGTCAAGATTACACAGAGGTTAATCTTCTGAAAAACACTGCATACAAAAGTATTGAATGGATACTTACATTCTTCGTAGGAAGTTACATTAGATGGCTTCCAGAGGTCAAACAACCTGAATCTTTCTATGATTGTGTTTTATATAAAGGACACCTCCTGCCTATTGCTTTCAAGCAATTATAGAGTTTTAGTGCCTTGAAAATGTTCATAGGTTATTTTAGTATTGAATTATGCTTGACATGACTCATTTGCAGTTCTCTAGAAATAATTTTTATCCTCCCCAACAACTGGATATTTTTGCTTAACCATAGAAAAGAGCTTCTTTCCGCTCCCACACATACAAAAGCTTGTGCATGCTCTGTCTAAACAAATGCATTGACAATATATTTTTCACAACACAAGGACATATTATAGATAATTTGAAATTCAAATGCTTTAAAGCCATCTTGTAGGGAAATCACTGCACACCCACAAGTAAGCAAAGGAGCTGATGAATCAAACTATGAATTCTGACACCCCTCCTACAGAACAGTGGGCAAAGTTAAATTTACTTCCAGAGGAGGAAGATGGAAGAATTTTGTTGTTAGGTAAAACTCCTATATTGATGGGTTTTATTTAGTTTTTTATTATCTTCCATTCCCATGTCCAAGTGCCTGTAACAAGCCATATGAGAGTAAAACAGAACCAGAGCCTGAGTAGTAGGAACCATGTAAACCATTTTTTTGCATGCTTTGAAACGCCTGGAGTACAAAAAGCCTGAAAGAGAATAAAATTCAGAGATTTTCCATTATGTTCCTACCAGCACTTACAGCTTTAAATATCCCACTATCTACTATCAGCACATTATTCTGCCTGTTTTATAGCATAGATTAGTATTCTCCTGCTGATGCTGGCAATTTCCTGGATGACAATTTATTAGATGCTATTAAAAATAGCAAACTGAAACCCCTACGAGGTGCTCATTGCACTGTAATGGGTGCTGATCTGCGCTGATGTTACGTTTTTATAGTACTTATGTGATGACCTGCTCAAGTGAACACAATTATCTCTGAACTGGAAAACCTGTCCAGAAGTAGATAAGATGGGTTGGAAATACTGACAAATACCCTGAGTTATTAAGACAAATTCATGGCAGGAAAGTTCAACCAGGGCTGTAAAACACAAAGATACAAAGTAGACCTCTGGCTTATAAAGACCTACCTGCCCATCAGGGGAGCCACAGGAGAGTACAGAGCAATATATGCTGGAGTGTGCTCCAAGCATCTGCTGCTGGCCAGCATTGCTGAGCTGTGCTGTATGATTTTGCATAGCTGCGCTACACAGAACATCTATAGGACCCAGAGACTGCAAGGTTAAGAGCTACACTGTGCCCGAAGCATTGGCAAGTCTATTCATAGGCTCACAGAGTCACAGAACAGCTGTTTGTCAGGAAGAACCTCTGGAGATTGCCTAGTCCAGTCCTCTCTGCTTAGAGCAGGGCCAGCTAGAGCAGGTTGCTCAGGGCTGGGTCCAGTAGAGTTTTGAATTTCTTCATGGATGGAAAGTCCATAGGTCCTCTGAAGAACCTGTGTGAGTGTCTGATCACTGTCACAGTAGAGAAAAAATTCCTACTTTTATCTGGAATGTCTTGTATTTCAACTTGTGCGCACTGCTTCTCATCAGTGTATCCATTCTCATCAGTGTATCCACTGAGCGTAAGAGTTTTGCTCTGTTTTCTTTACTCCCTCGACAAAACACACTATTGGAAGCTTTCTTTTGCCAAGCCTAAACAATTATAGGGAAAGATTGAGAGAGTTGTACATCAGATGCTTCAATTTCCTAATCATCTTAGGCACTGCAACAGGAATCCTGACCCCATCTCTCCCAGTTTCACGTGCATTGGTCAGGTCTGAATCAAGTCTTTCAGCTCAGAGTCGTCTCCAATTAATTATCCATTGTTCCCTGGGAAGCAAGGCACAGAGAACAGCAGCATTTGACATCATAAGAGCTCTTCTGAGAATCACTTACCAGCCTGGCTGTTGCGTTTCTGCCTCCAGATGCCAACACTCTGATGAATTTCATAGCAGCGGCGCAAGCAACTCCATGGAGACTGGTGAGTAAGCACCCTGGTTCAGCCACATGAGGATCCCATCGAGTAGGGAGAAATTCCCTGACAATGGTGTCAATCAGCCGAGGGCAGTCAAGTAGCTGCAGAGAAACAGCAGGCACCACAAATAACTAAAGATTTGCAGCAAGACATGCACAACACAAGTTTGTCTGACCTCCTTGCCATAACTTTATCTGCTTTTCTTCCCTTTTTCAAACCTTTGCCCATTGTTCCTGAGCTCCTGTACAATGGGAGATTCACCTGGCTGCATGCTTCAGAGGAGTGCCTCGCTATGTGGGTAAGGATGTGCAGGATATCCAGGACCACTGCTGGGACAGGCCGTACCACCTCAAGGATGTACCTCAGCCGGTGCTGGATCCGTGTCTTCAGAAGTCCCTGAAAGGCAAAAAAACTCGTTACACTCTTAACGATTGCTCTCTGAGCAGCACTTGCTGGAAGGGAAAAGCAGATTCAATTAAATCTTCTGCAGAGAGAAGATATTAAAATCACCACTGGGGAAATGTAGAGAGAAGTTTCTGCAGATTTACTAGTTTGCCAGATCAAAGAAGTTTGTCCAACAGAGCAGGAATGTCTGAACTTTTGCACTGAATCAGACCACCAGTGGGTTTTTTGGATAGTTATGTTCCCCAGAGTATGAAACTGTAAGTAACAGGGAATACCTTCCCTACAAAGGACTACTAAAACAAAACATGGCTGAAATGGGTTCCCATGCTTTCTGATTCATTTGGCTAGCCACCACCTTCATCTAATGCAGTACTGCTTTCATGCTCGCAGCGCTTGTCACATCAGAGAAAGCCGACAGAAGCAGACGACAGACACCAGCTCCTATTTTGTTGAAGGAAAAGACAGATGCAGATAAATGTGAATTTGTATTGTTCACAGAGCAGAAGGCCACTATCAGTGTCTGTGCAAGGAAACAAATCTTCAGTTCATTTCTAGTTGTGGGAAAAGGCACAACACCTGAGTTCATAGTAATGATACTTCTGAAAGCTGCATCCAGGCTAGGCTGTCGTTCTAGGTTTGACTGAGTTCAGCTCTTCTTCCAACATGCCAAACTGGGTTGTAACAGCCAATTAGCAGATAGGAAATGGAATTTCACAACAGCTGGAACAGTGGAGAATTGTATGCCAAATATCTTCTGAGTTCAGGTCACTTGGAAAAAGTTAAGATGTATTACGCTGAACCACGTAACTGTTTCCAGAGTGACCAAGTGACCTCATCTCTGCCTACATCTCTTTTGTTAAGGCTCTTGAACAGTGTAACTTGGTAGAATAGATCTCAAATCACAAAGCCACTACCGAGACCAGATGCCCAAGCACAATAATTCATTTGCCCAGTGACGTTTACAACCAAGTGCCATCTGAACACAGGCTCAAGCACACGGACTAAGCGATGTGATCACAGACCTCAGCGACTGCAGCAGGCAAGAGCTGCATTGGCTCCACCACAGCTGGGTTCGAGATGACAAAGATTACTATTGTTCTAACTCACACTGGGGAAGTGGACTTCGGCTTAAACGCATGTGGAATTCCATCTGTTATAACTTTTTCTGAGAGATGTGAACGTGAAGAATGGTATTGGGGAAATGCTAAGGAGCCATTATGTCAAATACCAAGAGAATGTCATTGTACAAATCTAACCAATTCAGAACTACCCAGCTGTAATGCTCTGGCTTGACTTTACAATGGTGCATACAGACTCTTTAATAGTGACTGGAACTGTTTCACTTTTAGCTCAAGTAAGTGAGCTTCAAAATCCTGTCTGTTTGCAATCTTTCAGTAAATGTTTAAAAAAAAGAAAAAAAAAAAACAAGGCTGTCAGCGTGCTTGTCACCAGTTTCCCTAGAGGAAGTTAGAGGTACTTAATAATGCTGAAATCACACAGGTCAAGTCTCAAAATTTTCAGAGGTCAGTAAAATTATGCTTCTGATAATGTATGACAGAAATATACCAACAACCAAGGAAGAATTCTAATTTTTATTCATAATGCTAAAAGCACACAGGAGGGTACACATTTAAACAGCACACATGCCACTGTGCAGAGCCTATTTTTCTAAAAAGATTTCAGGCTCAGCTCTGTGCTTACCTTTACAACATCGTATCGAGCCACATCCGGATCTGGCTTGTTTTCATCCTTTAGTTTTTTATTCTGAGACTTCTCTGTTTCAGTTAATTCCTCCTCTTCGTCCTCTTCTTCCTCCTCATTGCTGGGGACAAATGGGAATGCAGCCATCCCTTGGTACCATGAGAAAGTCCAATCAAGACATTTCTACAAGCAGAGTAAAAGCACACAAAATTCTCATACAAAGAAATCATGGAAGACAAAAAAAAACAAACCAACAACAGCAACAACAAAAAACCACCACCCTTCAAGAATGCTTTTAATTATGGTATGCTTTACTAATTCCCACCTAGACTAGGAAAATAGGAATGCAATAAAGGGTACTCTAAACATGTATGAGTAGAATGAAATGCTTTTTCAGGGAAGCTATTTTAACCTATGACCCACAGACACTTGGGAAATTATGAAAGTCAATTGCTGTGATGTGAATTAAATTCACTAGACAAGGAACAGAAATGCAGCTTAACCGGAAGATATTTATGATAAAAGCTAGATAAAATATCCACCAACGGCTCTAGAAGTCAAACTGGGATTAGGTATTCATCAGCTCTACTCCCACTCCCACAAATAACAAAGAACAGTCATGTAAAAACTGCTATGTCAAAATAAACACTACCTGACATATTTGTTCATGTTTGCTGGGCATTTTGTTGAACAAACCACAGCTTCAGCAAAGAAAGAAGCCTTTTTGTTCACAGTCAATGACAGTGTCAGATACTCTCAAGTTCCAGGGCAATACGGCAGCCTACTGCAACTTTCAACTCTTCAGAATGGGGTGGTGTCCCCAGCAGATCTACTTTCCCCAGAATGTTTTTGAATATAAAAGACAATTTAATCCAATGCTTGTGCTACTTAATAATTGCCTTAATTTTCCATTTCCTCAACTGGCAATCAGAAATAAGCACCACATTAGTAAGAAAATAAGTGGTAGACTTCAACTAAACCCCGAGATCTTTTTGAAAAATTTCAAATTAAAGTGCAATTTATTAGCAGACATAAAGCAATATTAAGAAAAGTTGGTAAGTGAGTGAATGGTACAGTCAGAAGTGCCCTGAATGTACAGGATGAGGCTGCAAATCCATCTGGAACACCAACTTTGGCCTATAGTCTTCCTTCCACCAAGAGAAAGGAAAGCACAGGACAGAATATCTAGGCCTTAAAAGGAAACAAAGAAGAAGATGCTTCCCACAGCCACTGATGAACGAAGAAACATCAGGCTTCTTGAGGTCTAATCACGCTTTTCTAGCACCAGCCCCTCTGTGGCTTGACACAGGAGCAGCTTCATGAAAGGAACTTGAAACACAGGCCATAGCCTGCTTTGTCCATAATGATCTGCTGCTGTCCAACCAGGAAGACGCTTTAATCTTGCTGCTCAGGGTCCAGTATCTCTGAGCATCCAAAAGAAGTTTCAACCTTCTAACAGGAGAAAAAGCATCAAGGAGAAAATAGACAAATAAGAAGAGAAAACTAAGGATTTATCAGTGAAAGAAAAGCATGTGAGAACAACAAGAAATGGACAGTGAGAGAGAGTGAGAGAGCATTACTACCCTGAGGCATGATGGAAAGCAGGGAAAATATTTGTTCACTAATCTGTTCAGAAGCAGGAAAACTACACAGCAAGAGGTCAACAATATAAGAGGTCATGCTGAAAATAAAATGTCTAAGTTGTACATGTACATTAGTAGTGACATGCTCTAGACTGCAAAGGTGTCAGAAAAAAAGAAAACTCCCTCAATAGCCTGCACTGAATTTAATCATGGGCAGAGCTAATTCAAACAGGAAAGAGTGGACTGTATCTCTCAAACTTGGGTAACACACGCCTTTGTCTGTCCCAAAGCACAGCAATAGCATTCTGTTGACCACTAAGCTAACCCATCCAGCAAGTCACTTTTTTTGAAGCTGCTTACCTTGCCTGTTCATTCTGACCCCTGTAAACAGCTCAGCATGAAAGCAAAGCGGGACACTGAGTGGTTTTCTCACCTCATCATCGAATGACACCAGCAGAGCCCGGAGAGCACCAACAGATGCTGCCATGACATTGTCCACGGCATCGTCCAGCGAGAAGCGCAGCAAGAAGAGAAACCCAGCATCCAGCAGCAGACGCAGAATGCTGCCCTTCAAGGATGAAGCAAACTCTCCAGCCCTGGCCTGAAAGGTACGCCACACAGAGCCAGTGTTACAGCTGTCGCACCATGACTGGGTACATCTTAGCATTCCGCATATTTACCTCTTCCCTTTTCTATTGCAAAGCAGCTAAACTGTGTGCAGTCAGCACAAGCAGCTGCTCTGCTTGGTATTCCCCAAAGAAACTGCAGAGCTATCTATGGGGACAGAAAATTTTTGTATTGTTCAGTCCAAAACAGTGATATAGAAGGGCAGAAGAAATACTCAAGGCCTCAGAGATCCTTATTCGGCATTGTAGTGCCAACACTGCAGGAAAACCCACTTAGATACCATAAAACTGGGCACCTAAGCCACATTTTGACCACCTGCTGTTTTCACTAGAGTTAGGAGTCTTCCACACTACCTAGCCTTAGGACATCATGGACTGATGCAGACTTGCCACATTGTATTACCTGATGTATGGGGCAGCACTGGAAACTGTTATGTACTCATAAATGTACATGACAGAATAGATGGCCTTTCCAGGGAACCTTATCTTCTGAGGAATGGCTCCTGTTTCTGTGCTACACGCTTACTCTCCCTCTCTGCATAGCAGGAGGGAGGGTCACACACCCCCAAGAGCAATTATCATGTACATAGACTGGAATTTACCAGAATGCCCACCCTGCTTTGCATGCTACAAACACCTCTCCCCAGTTAAAACTCTGTGACTCAAGGGCCAGTCCAGGAAAAACAGAAAAGTTCTAAGAGAACAATTCCAGTGATATTCCAGTAACTCGGTGGCATATTTCCCACCTGGTTTAGGTGACAAGAAATTCTCTCTTGCTTAGATCAATCCCGAGCGACCCCTTCTGAGAAGTTCACAACCACCCCACAGTGGTTAAAGTTGTTCCACTAATTCTATTTTTTTAAATCATTTTATGTAAGGCAAGGAGGGGAGGCAAGTCACTTGTTTCCCATAGAAGGGGTTTTAAGAAATTTGTCCTTTTATTTTGTCTTTCTTTCATCCTCTAGGGAGACACAGCTCCAGTTCTTTAATGCAGGAAATCTTTCTAAATTCTGGACCAATCTCATGACTTCCTGTTCTGCTTCGTTTTCCCTCTCAAAACCACACAGCTGCTTCTTCTCTGCCTCCACTGCTGTTGGAAGGAAGGTTAGCACCTCCCCCAGGAGTTAGGTGGGAAGGTGCACAGAAGTAAGTATTCGTTTTGCTTTATGCCCTTCACTTCAAGATTAGGCCGGCTCATTCTCACCACCTACAGAACAAGCACACCACGTAGCTGGCTTAGACAACAAGAACTAAAGGGTCATTGCAATGATTTTTGTCTCAGAAGTAACACCACAAAAATAACTTGTGTCCAAATAAACATTGCAGCACTGCTACGGAGCAACACTTGAAGGCTGCAGAGCTTCTCCCTGCAGAGAAGCCTGAAATTCAGTTTGTTAGGTACCAACATGTAACTTTTCTAACAGTGAGATCCTCCGCGTAAAAAAAAAAATACTATGCTGGTGATTTTGCTCACCTTAATTTAATGAAAGAAAGCAAACAACTAGCATCAGAGAACCTGGACCCTGATCCACTGGAAACTTGAACTACAGAGGGGCAAGTGACTTACCTTTTGGACAATACGACCCAAGACCTGTAGAGCCAGTGTCCTCTGCTGAATAACTTGGCTGCGAGACAAATGAAAGAGCTCTTGGAGAGAATAACCAGCCCTCTAAAAGGGGGGAGGAAAAAGCAAAAACAAACAAAAACCAGCTATAGATAAAAACAGGCCCCTTCAAGTAAGATTGGCTGTAAAATAGTGCAAAACAGGAGATAAATTGCAATGCAATTTTGTTTGCTGTTTTGCATCAGATGCAGAAGAGATTACAATAAATGACGTGATGGGAGAAAACTGTACTTCCTAAGAAAAGGATGTGTGTATTGGTTTTCCAACACCACAGATCCTTAATGGCATTATAGAGGAAAAGCATTAAAGTAGTTTTCTGAAAACAAACAAAGCAAGTTAATGCTTGCAGACCCAGCTTCTCTTCAGGAGCCTGTTTCCATCCACACTTTTCTGAGGTTTTTGTCACTAAGAAGCCTTCACACAAAAGGAATCTGACAAATTAAACACAGAAAATGGGAATGGGTGTGCTCTTTCCTATCTGCTTCATTACACCTACCTCTGCCTCTTCTCCATGGTGATGCAGGCCTAGATGAGTAGGCAAATCAGCATCTGCAGGAATCAAGTCTCCCTTCAAACTGAATCGAGCTTGCATTCCCTAACATAAAGGGGTGGAGGGAGACAAAGATTATTTCTACTGCCTTACACTCTATTCATCACATAAAATTTCACTTCTTAAATAAACTGCTGGGAGGTGACACCTCAGAGACTCCCTAGATCAAGCCTCAAATTCTTAAAAAACAAACAAATAAACAAAAATTTAACCCCCTCCTTTTTTTTTTTTTAATAAGTTTTCTTAGCTTTTAGACTTGTTTCATCACAGATGACAACTGCGAGACTCTCACTTTACAGCAATCAAGCACTACGGACAAAAGTGACCATGTATCATCTCACCCTGAAGATAAGACTGGGACATCACTCAGCCTTACAAAATCTCTCTGATTGAGTAACCAAAGGATTATTTAAGAAAACTTCAAAACAGACACCTCACAAACATGAAGAAAAAAAAGTTTTCGCTTTTAAACCTTTTTGGTTTTCTCCTGCCGGGGTGAAGGCAAATCTTTCATCCACTCCAGCTTCTCAAACTCCACATTGTCCATGTGAATCCATTCTTTTCTTGGCTTCACAGGCAGATCATCATCNGGGGGGGGGAAAAAAAATGGCAGCCTTACCTTCCAAAGGAAGATAAAGAAAATACTATTCTCTATTTGCCAACTTCCTTGGCCTAAAGACTGCATCAAATACAGGATTCATGTTAATAAGAAGAAAACAATTTTCAAACTGA
>VXAV01010003.1:156901-170507 GCA_013399715.1 Alectura lathami | reverse complement strand
TGATAAGATTACAAGTTGCTAGATAAAGGCCTCGCCCTCTTGTTGCCTCACCCTCTTGTTTACTAGACACAGTTGCCTTTTATCTCATTAGAGACCCACGTTTGACTTCTGAGCAATCCTGTTCTTCTGTGTCATCACCCTCTCCCTGAGGAAATTCGGAATGACCATTTCTGCTGGGTTACTCATCACTAGTTCAGTTCCAAGCACCAACAAACACAAAATCCTAACACTGTGTTGGAAAGCCAAAACAATATTTTATGTCTTCTATGGGCCAAGATGTGCTGCAGGCATAAACTCAGGTGCTGGTAAGGCTTCCCTTGGTTTTATAACGGTGTTCCAGCTCATCCTTTCTCTGTTATTTCAAGCATCCCAGGAAACCCCAATTTCTTCTTCTGATTGCAGTCTTCCATGGGCAGCAAAAGATGTCAGCACACAACACTCTGTACACTGAGCTATTCTAAGAGCACTGCTGCAATCTCGTTCACTCTCTAGAGCTAAACAACCCACTCCTATTGCTCCCATGTGAGTAAAAGAATGTCACTGATGCTACTTGTGCACTCAGTTGCTCTGGAAAAAGCATCAAAACCAGTTATTTTGATCAACATGGACTGGTGGAAAAGTAAAACCTGGGGAGAAGCAGCAAAAGAACTGTTGGAGGATGAGGTGTTTTCTTCAGTAAGAGGCTAACCATCCTTCCCTCTCTCAAACATGTACACACACACAGATTCATCCCTCTCATCAAGAAAATGGTAAACAGTTGTTATCTCTTGCAAACACCAAGCTGAAATCCGAGAGTGATTCAGAGACCTCTGTAATCAGTCTGCACATTGCGCTGGGACACAAAGAATGCATCAGTAGAGAGAATCAAGAGATGAAGACAGCCAAAGATCAACATGGAACTGGGAAAAAAGCATACTAATGAAAGAGAGAGGTCTCACATATGCTACAAACGAAAGAAAGAAGGAATATGTGAACGGGAGCCTAAAATCATGACAAAGAAATGGCAAAAGAAAAAACTGCGGAGAGGAAAGCAATAATAAGAGCAAAAATGTAGGGGGAAAACACTTCTTTTGCCTGCCAAGAGACTATAAGGATTGTTCTAGCTGCCTGGGATAAAGCAGCTTTCTTCTCACACAAGCACAGAAATTGCAGAACCAACACAAGGAGCACCAGTGCAGGCTTCCTAAGCATGACTGGAACAAGGTGACAAGTCAGTACTTAGAAGTAGGTAATTAAGCAAGAGATACAATAGTCCCCTAGTAACGCAGCAAAGACTCCTCAAATCATTTAGGAAGGGAAGTAAGGGATGTGAATAACATGTGGAGATTCACAGGCAGGCACACTCAGCGGATGCAGTCACGGATAACAATTTCCATCAGCAAACTTCCACATCATCGTTTTAGACACGCTACCACTCCCTTGCATCATCAAGATACAAAAGGNCACCTCATTACCTCCTTCCACCCGCTGCACACAAAGGAAGAACTCTGATCTGAAATGACTGCAGGGGCTCTGCAATACAAGCCACTGAGTGGGGCCACCAGGCGCAGTGTCACAATAAGACATCAATGTGCTGAGTAACTCCATTGACTGTCATCTCCGCGCTACCCTGTGAGCACGACAGCAACCTACCCATCAACCTCTTGTCCCTGTTGAAAGAAATTATTACAGCAGCACCTGCAGCTCACGATCACATTCTTCTATTTCCCCGTTTACATGACTAAACAAGAACAGTCACAATGCTTACTTCTTAGAACACATTTTCCTGCCAGAGATCACAGAACAAATTTCCAATAGAGAAGACCTCTCACAGCATAGCTCACCACTTCCATTACGTAGTGTATCATCCTTATAACCTACAGAGCCTGTCTAGAAATAACAGGGATGCTCTACCTTGAGCTCAAAATATATCACGATGAAATTCTGATTTGGATAATTAACCAAGTGCCACAGAGCTCCAGTCTAGATTGATGCAAACACCATGAAAACCTCACATTTATGTTCAGAAAATTAACAACACGTACTTTGTTTCTTACCTGTGATTTCCATTTTCATATTTTCTTCCTTCCTCACAGATTCTTCCAGGCCTGACTCCTGTACAGAAAGAGATGCTCCTACATCATGCTGAGGCACAGTCAGAGATTCCACAAACTCCTCCGGTCTGTTCTGTTCCATTTTTAATTCATTTTTCTGGCCTACGTTACCACCACGTCGTGACTTCAAGAAAGCAACTAAACTGGGATCTGCAAGTATTGACAAAGAGACAGACAGAGAAGCGACAGCAAGTCTCAAAATACTCGATACGTCTATAGGTCCTGCTATTCATGTTTTAGTCTTTTCAATCCTGTTCCACATACTCCTTTGTTCTGTGCACTTAACTGCTTTATGGCCTCCTGAGCACATAAGCCGAGGACAACTGACTGGCGAGGTGACACTAGTGAAAGAGCTGATCAATGTTTTCCAAGGTAAAGCAGCAGCAACTGTTCTATTTACTCTCCTGACTTGCAAACAAAAACAGAATTGTTTCTTTCCCCCTTCCTGCTACTGAAAATGGCACATTCGTTATGGAGATAACTCTGGCCTGTGATTTATGGGAGGAACCCGGGTCTGACCCTGCCTATGAATTGCTCAGTGGCATCAGTCTGAATGCTAGAAAAACACACAGAACAGACACCACAAAAAGAATTACCTGCTTTCTTGAATTACCCTACAGCTGCAGTGCATGGTCTATGTAGTACCTTAGGAGAAGGAGATCTTGTTCATTCTGAACTGACTCCTGTCCTGAGAGTTAAGGCCTCAAAGACTGAGAGATCTATAATTTTCACCACAGGGTATGTAAACAAATATGCTGTTTTAGAAAATAATTCATGGTTGAAAAATACTCAACATTTATCCTACTCTATTTAAACTCCAAGCATTTGCTTCACTGCTATCCCAAAGGATGGAGTGGTGCAGACAAGGAGCAAAGGTCACAAATCAGTCACAAGAAGAAAGTGCACAAACAAGATATTTTTCATATACATGCCATTGCTATAAGCAGAGAAGTTAAAAAAGCAAGATTTTTTTGCCTTTCTTATCTGCTTCAGAAAACTACATTTTAGGATCTCAGTACACATATATATAACCAGGTATCAGGCGTGTCAAGTAAGGATGTGTGGATCATCTTACTCCACAGCAAACAGAAGACAAAGCAGTTTTAGGCTAAGCTCCCTCTCACTAAGGAATAAGCACTCAAATTCCTTCACACCTGATTCTTACTCAAAAGCTGTAGACACAAGATGGAAGATGACGTCATGTGCAATGACCAGAGATCCCAAGCTCCCACCTTTGAATTTGTTGAGACTTCAGGACACTTGCACGTTCAGCAAACTTCCATGCCTCTAGGAGAATTCACCCTGGGAAGCACATACCTAGCTGAGACAGAAGCCTTTCCTGCTCCTGCAGGATCTCTTCCTGGGACATGGACTGCAGCTTCTCCAAGTTCTCTCTGTGAATAGCCTGAGCTTCCTGCTCACTCTTTTGGCTTCCAAGACCCTCTCCCGTTATGATACAAGGCCGCTGAGAGGTGAGAAAGTCACCAGCTTTATCTAAAAGATCCAGCAAATAAAGCAGTTAGTGATTAAAGTCTCTACAGTATCATGAGCTCATTTAGATTTTGTCATTAGCAAGACTGCACAATGTTTTTGATTATTATTTAATTCCTTTTTTTTTAAAAAAAAAAAAAAGCCTTGGTAGCCAAGTTAGAATAGAAGTAAAGAAGTTTATATTATCTGGAACCAAAATCAAAATATCTGGGCTTTCAGGCTTTCATCCCACATGACAACAAAACACCATTTCTGCCTTGCTTCTTTAGCAGCTAAGGAGGGACAGGGGAGAAAGAATTTCTTTAAAGCAAAGCAACAAAAGTTAAATTTGAGCATAATTCACAAACCAGGACATTATTCTAAGTTAGTGTACTAGATTCCCTCTCTGCCCAAGAACACCTGAACTCATATCAGCTGAACCATGGTCTAGTAAGTATCTGTTGAGCAACACAGAGCAAAACTATTATGTGACCCAGTTTCCAGTGTGATACAGGATCCACCCTCAATGCAGGCATGTTTTCTTCAAGCAACTTTCTGTATTCACCTTTAAAAATTAAACATATTAGAAGTTCCAGCAGGGGGGACATTTTTCCTACCCTGAACAAAATCAGTTCTCCTTTGTTACCTGATCTAAATCCTTTTTAAAGGCTCATTTCATTTATCTCTAGCAGCAGGATAACACGCTGCCCTGGTCAAACAGAGCAAGATCCTCTAGCTGGCCCACTTTACAAGGACCTGTCTTTGTGACTTTATCCCACATGTTGTTTTGGTTTTTTGTTGTTGTTGTTTTTGTTTTGTTTTTGTTTTTTTCTTTTCTCATATGTTCCATATGGATAACCCCTGTGACCTTAAACCAGCCAATAAAAGCATTGAACCCCTGTTCAAGCAGCACTAAGGCCCGATGTCATTTCCACAGCAGCTCTCTTTCTGTTCAATATGCAAGACCTGAGAAGGCAGAGCGGCCTGGTAAAAGATTCCCTGAACTTTCTACCATTCAGCAACTCATTTGAGAGTTACCAGGCACAAACACTTTGTTATGACCAGAAATGTGGCTACTCTTCTTCTCCTCTTGCTTCTAGCAATCCTCTCACAAAAACCCTTCCCCAGCCATCTTGCACAGGAGGCCAAGCCATTTGCTGATCCCTCTGTTGTATTACTGCATCTCTTGCTGTTCTCCTACTTCAAGAGGTTCACAGCCTACAGCTACTGTGTTTCCCTTTGGGATTTCTCAAAGTACACCTGCGCAATTGTAACAGGGCATACAGTAAACACAGTAATTGAGCTGGATGGTGGATTTGTGCATACACAGCACAGCATGCCTGAGGGTCCTCTTACCAACTCTGACATGGATCAGGACAAACAGAAACCTTAGCCAAATGGTGAAAACCTTCAAATGACCTCTGGCATCCATTTCAATGTGAAAAAGAGGATGGCAGGGGAAAATCCAGACACATGCTGGTCCTGGGCAAGCACAACTGCCCAAGATACACAAACACACCCCTGGAGATGCTGGTACCACTTGAATGGGTTTCATCTTTCCTTGTCACGTTGCTGTCGGACAAACAGCTGCTGGAGGTGGCACTGACTCATCAGTGCTGCCTCACAGCATTCCTTATAGAGCAAAGCCACAGTCTCATGGTAGAGCATCCAGTGATGGAAGACTGAGCTTTCAACTCCCAGGTAGGTAGGAATGGGGACCAGTACCAGGGGTCTTGAACATCATCATGCTCAAGATGGAGCCTTCTCCAAAAACTGCAAAAATTGCTAATGAAACAAGAAATGCTTTACACGTGACAAACAGAGAGGAAAAGGAGGCCAAAAGCCTTGAAAAATAAATCTGTTTGGCCCTGTGTAAAAACAAAAGAAAATTAGTGATAAAGCTGACCCAATTTTTAGAGTGTTAATTTAGGTCTGACCATTTCAAATCCCTGCCATGCCACCGACATTCCAAGTGACTGCAGTTTCTGAAGTATGGAGAACAGTGCTTCTCTAATCTAAAGATAAGGTGCACCGATTTTAGGTTGTTATGGCTATGTAAATACGGCAGGCAGCATAAGGAGAACCCTCTCCACTTACTCTCCCTATTGCTGGAGCGAGGTGTCTCTTCCACTGAGCCCTCAGGACCCAGGGCAGCCAGGGGAGCCGATCTTACTTGAACGCACTCAGCAGCAGAGGGAGCTGTTGCTGGCTTTTCAGCAGCTCTTCTCGCTGCCATCTTTTGTGCAAAGATGCTTTTTCTTCCAGAACCCACCTTCACCTGCAAACAAGGAAGCTGTGTGTCACCATTCTTTTTCAGCCTCCTCCGTACACCTGGCTCTAACAGGCGTATAGGTCTGATCCAAAAAACACCCTCGAAACAGACTTTGTACACGACACAGGAGAGGCTGCTGGCAGCCACCTGCCCTTCTCTGTGCGTGTGCTATTCTATTTTAACACGCAGTTTAATGCTAGGACAGAGATACAAAGCGCATGAATGTTTTTGCTACCTAGGGAGGGAAGATGATTAATTATAAGAGAATTCAGGCCAGGCAAGTACACCTAAAATATCACCAAACATAGCAGTTCCAGCTTCCCTGCTGCTTGGAAACCCTGCATAGCTGAATACTTTGCATTTCTGAGAATAAATGGAGTTGTGGTGTACTGTGCTCACCACATGCTTGGAAAAGGCTTCTTATAAGGTGATTAGAGAGCAGCAGGGTGAAGAGATTTACACAGTAAGAAGTGGGCAAGTGGTGCTAAAATAATCCTGACTAAATTACTGTGCTGCTTGCCTAGGCAATAGAAGGGTAAGACTCTGAACAGCTTTTGATACACAGGAAATCCAAAGCAGACTAAGCAAAAAAGGAGACTTGCATGTCCCCAGTCCAGAGAAGAAGCTTAAAAGGCAGACTTTAACATTTAGTAGTTGCTTTGCACACTCCTGCATCAGGTAAACAGAACGAGTAGCTTTTAAAAGAACTACTTTTTCCTCTCCCAAGAGTTGTCCTTCAAAATCAACTCTCTCTTCAAAGCAACCACAGCTATCAATCACATTCCATTTCCCAGCATCTGACTCCCACTCAGCTAGCAGCTCTTGCTACTACAGCAACTATTCTGATGAAGGCAGCCATAGCTTCCAGTTTTACAACCTCAGAACAAATTTTAAGTCAAAATCCAAGAAGCTGTAAAAGATAATCTGTACAAATGAATTCAAATGTCATTCCAGAAGGAATCAGGGCAACTTGAGTAAGTACAGACTTAAGCAAACTTGATGGACAAACTCACAGAGATCATTCCTCATAGAGAAGCGTGGCAGAACACGTTGCCTTACGAGAGGGCAGATCTGATCCTCCTCGATAAAGTTACCTGAAGAGGATTGCCTTTTGTCCTCAACTAAAACAATTCCAATGTTATTTAACTATAGGGTTTGGACTGCCTATTCGATGGCAGTTTGGCAGGAGAACTTCCCCCTATACTGAGGAGGCAATGCCAGAGAGATGCTGAGCCAGCTTCTCATCTCTGGCGTGTCAAGCCACTGTGAGTCCTACCTCTCACCAGGCATTGCACTTTATTGTGGCAAAGCTGTAATGGTCAACGAAGGTAGCACAGAGCAGCTCGTCCCACTCTTACCTCACTTTTTATCTCAGAACGATGGAATGTCCTGGGAAACGGGTCTCCAGTGGGCACTGGCATGGTCACTGCTACTGCACTCGTGTCTCGCTCCTGCAGCAAGAAATTCCAGTGCTATAGAAACCACCACAACAGCCAGGCATGTTGATACCATTTAGCTAGGAGCGGACCAAACTCTCAGCACGGCAGCTCCCAAGCCTTCCGCTACACAGCCATCAGGCTCAGAACACCTTGTGCTTACTCAGAGCCCAAGTGAGGCTATCTTCCAGAAGGCTGTGCTGCCAAGCTCCACAAACCATCTGAAGAATCAGATAAAGAGAAAACTGGGCCAGCACACAGCAATGAGAACATCCTCTTCAGAGCATCCAGAACCTCACTCAAATCCACACTACAGCATGTAGCTGCGTGCAAGCAGTGTGACCTGTAGGCAGCCTGGACTGGACAGTAGATTCAAACCCCTGTTTAGCTGACAGCAAAAATATACCCAACGAGCTTTTTTTCCCCCAAGATGCTCCAGGATACTGGTCTACAGTGCTATAACTGCTTCACTATGCTGTAGAGATAAAGAAACAGAACACTTCACCCCTGTCCACTGCTCAGTTCATAACATTCAAAAAACACCAGACTATCACATAAAAGCTAGACATACAATGATTTTGCTGAAGACTGCTGTAATGTGTTGATCATGACTCTCTAGTCTTTCCTCTGGATCTTCATCCTCAAAGTGGACACAGGTGTTTTTGATTTTGGACTTTTTTGGAGGACCAGGAGTTAATGCAGGAAGAATATCAGGAAAATCTGCGGAGAGAAAGTAAAAAGAAAAAACGGAGCTGAGTTACTCATATATAAGTACTGCACAAGAGGTACCAGACCAAACACTTCCTACTAGCACCTATTGCTGCTCTGATGAGAAACAACCAAGATGAAGTAGCGGTAAGACAATTAAACGAGTCCTGTCTCTGACTTGCACTGGGTAATGGAGAGCAACATGCTCAAGAGTTTTATTATTTATGTGTCAGCACCAAGGCCTGTTTGAAGAGCTGCGTGAGCAGGAAAGGGTACTCAGGTCTGACTTCAAATATTAAGGGAAGAAGCTAAAGGCTGTGCAGAAGCAAATAGTGTCCTTGCAGTTGTTGTTCAGGCACAGAAAAGCACATTTCCACTGACAGCTCCAACAGTGAGTGATTGGTATGATCAGGAGCAAGTCAAGGCCTCCTTTTCACTATCCACACATAGGGATCATATTTTCCTACCTGGAAGAAAGCACTGTAAGATTTAAATTGTTGCTTTTAGGAAAGAACTTTGAGTTTCTGAGACTATTAAGCCCATGACAAGCGTTACAGTTACTGCTGTTGGAGGAAAACAAAATCACAGGAAGCAGGCTGATCAAGACAGATCTGCTGGCTGAAAGCTGGAACAGTCAGCAGAGCTAAATCTCAGAGACACTGAGAACAGTGTCCTGATAGATGGCAAAATAAACACCTGGAGTCCAATGAGGACAAATCACAGAAAATAATTTCTGCACTGAGATTGGAAAAGTGCTACAGAGAGTGGATAAGCAGGCTGAAGGCAGTGTGTTGGAAAGGTGGCTCTACTGGAGGTAGTAATGTTGGACAAGTGCATTTTCAGACAAGGCTAAGAACAGATTATATTGCAAGGAGGACACACGCAGGGAAAAAGCAACAGAAAAGTTGAGAGAGAGGTGACAAGGCAAGCAATGAGGAACACTGAAAGGGACAGAGAAACAAACAAAAAACAACAACAACAACAACAAAAAAAAACCACGAGGGGAATTACCATCCAGCATGACCACATCCTTGCTGTCCTGTAGTGGGGGTCTCTCAGCATCTATGCTCCCTTCCTCCCCCTTCCTCTTGTCTGCTTTCTTTACAATCTTCACTGCAGGCGAAGCTCTGGCTGCCAGGAACTGGTTTTGAAAGTGTATCAGGTCTGCCTCGGACTCCCCAGGCTTTGGCCTAGACAACATCCTGTCCTCTTGTTCTTGCAGGCTGGTCCCGCTTGCTGTTCACATGGACCTACGGAACACATGGAAAACTGGTTACAGAAATGGCTTTCCTGAGGAGAGGATAGGGGAACCAAGGGCAAAGCGTACTTTTATCCTGCTCTGCTGTTTCTGTGCATACTCCAGCTGCCCTTCTTCAGGATCACCCCAGGACACAGCTCGCGCCAGCATCCTAGACAAACTGCTTACCTCATTCTGCACCACCTAACACCGTGCTACTAGTCAAGCCAACACCTGGTCTGCTATCCAGCTGGGAGCAGAATGGCATCCATCCAGCAAAAAGACAGTCAACAAATGCACCACTGCCAGAATGCCAACCACAAGGCCTGGATTTGCAAAGCCACAGAAGTACCTGTGTCAAAGCAGCAGGTTTCACTTACAATATTAGCACCAAACAAGAACGGCAGAGGCACAGTACCACGCAAACCTCCTCCCTCCACCACAGTCTTCTCAAGACCCAGCATTAGCATCTCTGTCAGGATGCAAAAGCTTGTTCATGTAGATGTGGACAAAATAGTACTATTGCTCCCCTACTCTTTCTAACCTCTCAACTGAAAATAGCTTTTCTTCCTTATCTAGCACTTCTGCTTTATTTCACTCTGTTTCACTGCACTCTTACTGGTAGAAGGTATGTTACTCCCAAACATTCTCATTCACTGCTCAGACCAGTTTGGGGTTCAAATCTAAGGGTGGTATTTCTAAATACTTGTACCTCAGTGCATATCACAGCTTCCGAGGAAGGAAGCTCTCCCGCCACCAGCCATGAAAATACTTGCAAATGTACTACCCAGCTTTCATTCCCAGAGCCTGGGTCTATCAATTCATCTCTCATACGCAGCAAGCAAAGTGTTTGCAAATACATTTCCCACTAATTGAATCACTGATCAGCACTAACTGCACTGCACACTTGACACACTCCCACACTTGGCATTTTGAAGTGTTTTGCACATATTTGATCTCCTCTACTTTTAAAAGACCATCAGGACTCAGGGATGATTTACTGTTAAGATGGAAAAGGAGGTGGGTATGGATCTTTGAAACTGTGATCATCTGCCATGTGGACAGGCTGTTCACATGAGAAAGTGCAAAGTTTTGAAGCCCATCTCTGTCTTAATCCCAGACCAAAACAAAGTTCAACCCCTGTGTAGGCACAGCCTGTCCTGGAACCAATGTTTTGTTTGTCCTGTGCTGTTATTATCTTCTGTGTGAAGTATGTGGGAAGATATCTTCTGGAAGGTATCTGGAAGATACCTTCTGGAAGGGTGCTAACAGACCCAAAAATTACCTCCCTTGTGTAGTATTTATGACCTACTTAAATTCCTACTTGGAATATTTATACCACTTTTAATGGTTCCATTCTTGACCAATATCAGTTAGATATGATGCTGCTGGCTCCATCAGCTCCAAATGAAGAAGAAGCCTAGGCAGTTTAGCAGTTTTACAGTTTTGTGTCATTCTTTTGCTTTTTTTGGAACTTTTTGGTGATTTTTTTTTTTAAATCGATACTTTCATGTAAAACCAACAACCACATAAGACTTGCAGAAATTCTTTTTTCTGCCCCACCTTCTGTGCAAAAGATGGATTAAAACTATTGAGATTTAAGAGCTTTGTGCACCAACACAAAGTGGATTTTCCGAGGTTTTGAGTTTCCAGGGACTCCATTCACTTCAGTACTCATTACTGAGGAAAGAGACCTCTTCATCAGATGCCAGCATCATGAGTTAGTTGCTCGATTTCAGACATCTCACCACACTGGCCTTAATGAAAGCTGTCAGCTCATGAGTCCCAGAACAACAACCTCCATTTACACCAAGCACACACATGGCACAGAGAGCAGCAAGGGGGACTTCCCCATGCCCTCTGAACTGTAAAATCCTCCCCAACCCACAGCAAAAATGCCCGACTTCTCTGCCAACACCATCGAGAACGTCTGTGGAACGCGGTCGCCAACGAGGGGCAGCTCCAGAACAGGAAGGCAGCGAAGCACTCTGCTGCCTTACCTGCATATGTAACAAAAACACCTGGGATGTCACTGCAGCTCTGGCTGCTGCTGAGAAAGCAGAAACACTTCCTTACAGCCCAGTTCCCTTCCAACCGAACTGCAAATATTGCAGCTCCTGCAGACAGCTCATTTTTGTGCACTCCTAACAGAAGCACACCTATGTGCTGTTTATTTACGGAGCTTCCTGCCACGACAGGAACCTATCAGTTGATAGGTCCCCCTTTGATACGCTTAAGCAGCACCACATGCATTAAAAGCCAAGCGTTCCATGGGCTCCAAAGCCACAGCGAGGATGGTGGTAGGATTGGCAGACATAAAATGCCTGCTTAGAAGCAAAGAGTTCTGCGGTCGGCTTCTCCCACACAAGGACGCACACCCACAGTTGTCCGAGCCTCTGGATGTTACTTACGTTATTCAGAAATATCTGGGGCCTTGAAACTGCTTTCATTTGTCTTAAGAATTGTTAGCTCCAAGAAGCCAACTGTGCAGTCACTGTCTAAAGAGGTTAGAAAGTGATGTGCCAGGAACCACTTCCTCAAGTCAGTCCTTCCTCCATATGAACATCGGTGCCACCCAAATGTAAGGAGTCATTGGATTCTAATACAGAGGTGGACATTAGTTTGGCGTAAAAACAGATAAAAGACTTAAATATGTTCTTTCTGTGTTCTAATTTGGTCTAGAAATTTAATAAAACCAAGGTCTTTAACTTGTTCCTTCACAGTTCAGTGAGATAAATTGTTTAAATGGCACTCACACACAGACAGAATGGAGTGAAAATAATTCCCTTTCCAAGGGTTCCGGTTTCCATGCCCACAGGAGGCCATCTAATCACATTAGAAACACTTACCTGGCCATCAGAAAGAACAATTCTTATCCATCAGCACTCCAAGAAAACGCGTAAGAAAAATAACTAATAGTACGGCACTGACGCCAGCACCACACAGCCTGGTCATCTCCTATCTTGCAGCCTGCTAGTTAACAGCTAAGTGCACAAAAGCTTTTCGTCTAAAGGGTCCGACCACTTTGCTGACACACAGCCTGCAGGGGACGTTGTCCTAGGGATCAGAGATGCGGTGAAAGCACCATAAGCAGCCACACACACCGGTCTGTTGTGATTGTTATGCAGACATGGAATCATCTGCCATTACATCCTCTGTCTGCACTAACAACCTCAACAAATACTTCTCTGGTATGCTTTGGACTGCCCATGGATGCAGTTCAACAGCCTGCCAGTGCTCCAGATAGTTTTACAAAGGCAATTGGGAGCTGGAGTTGAAGATGGACTGAAAAAAGGTGCAAAACCACAGAAGGCAAGAAAGCCACAGTCTGCTTCAAGTGCCAAGACACAGTTTTGGATTAACCAATTTCAGCTCAAGCAACAGCCTAAGGAGGAAGGTCAGGTAGGGCAGGATGGGACTCTAACCACAAAATTAATGCATCACCAGTATATCACAGAAGATTGTACTTGCTTTACAAAAACACCAAGGTTTATAATACCCCTGGCTCTCCTGAAGCAGCATTTAAGCTTCTGAGGCACGTGTTATCCATCCCTGCCACTACCCTCAGCGGACACTAAGACAACGTAAGAATCAGGCACAGATTTGTTTTTAGCCAAGTACTACTACACTCCTGCACAAAGTTTTTTTTACAGCTGCCATCAGGCTACAGAAAAATGCACTGACTTATTACAAGCCACTACCATACTGATTTTTACTTTATTCTAGATCTGCATTTACAAAGTATTTTTTCTTCTGCAGCAGCAGAGACCTGCAGCCCAAGAGGACAATTTAAATCACAACAACGGTCATGAACTGGGAATGGTTAGAGAAGGAAAGGCGGCAGGTATATGTAAAAACAAAGAATCCTCTCAGACTCCTACTAATTTCTGAATGTTGTAACCTTTTTATCCCCATTCTCAAGTCTAACTTGCATTCAGAGTCCAACTTTGCTTTCTTTTACTAAAGTTTGAGACAAAGAAGAACACCATGTCCTGCTGCCACCTCACACGGATGTATTTCTGGTTTATACCTCTGTCCTCGCTGACCGATGTACGGAATTAAAGCAAGAAGCAGTGACACTTCGGCCTCTCAGAGGCAGCTCAGCTGCCAACAGAGAGGCACCATTCGAAAGCGTCACTCAGGACCCTCAGCTACTCTGCAAACAGGTGACGTGCACACTCTGCTCTGTCACAAAAGTGCTTTCTGCACGCAGCACTGTAACGATGGGCAGTCCAGAATACCTGGGCTCGACAGCAAGGACAGCAGCTTCAGCCTGCTGGGGAGAGGGCAGGGACCGGCGCAGGCCCGCCTTCAGGACGGCACCCCCGGCCTGAGGCCGCACGCACACCTCCGCGCAGCGGCTCCGCAGCTCAGGCCGGCCGCGTACGAC
>VXAV01010003.1:144992-156354 GCA_013399715.1 Alectura lathami | reverse complement strand
TGGTATGGCTGGCGGCTGGGCGCTCGGTGAAGAGCGGTCCCGTCGCCGCAGCGTTTTTCCCCCGAGTCCTGCTTGGGCTGTGCGGTCCGGCAGCACGTTCTGCCGGGCGGTGTAAACATGGGACACCTGCTCCGGCAGAAACACATCTCTGTAAATGCGTGGTCTGTTCCTTCTCGTTATTGTTGATGTGCCTGAGGCCGGAGTGTTTCGGGAGCAGGAATGCATAAAGCTTGTAAACAACTATAATTTATTATTCATGTATTATTCGTGTGTTATTCACATGTGTCAACCTTTATTAAAAACTGCTGGAAAGCAGCCATAACCTCCAGAAGTGCTGATTTCAGCGGTGGTCGTCAGTTTTAGTGCTTGGTCGCGTTTCACCTTTTTTTACCTGGGAGCTGGGCGTGAGCGCGGACGCAGGCTGGGCATCTCGGGCCAGGCGGGCCCGCTGTGTGGGAAGGGCTCGCCACAAGTGCCCCAGTACCATACGGCACGAAGCACGTTCTCATCTGCTGGACCTCGCCAGTCTTTTTATCCCTTCAGAAAACTGGGATACTACAGCAAAACCGCAGCCAGACACAAGTTTGACACTTAAATCTCTACAGAAATTGGGATAAACCTTAATCCTGTCAACAGACAGCCGGTCTTAACCAGGGTGGCAGTGAAGGGGGTTGTGATGAACTTGTACAAAATGGAAATTCTCTGTCAAAGTGCTGGGCAGAAGACATCTCCCTCAGCTGTGAGCCTTCCGATGAGCAACACTGTTCCTGGGGTGGTGAAGTGGAAGACTGCCCTGCTTTAGATCATCGAGCGCTTCTTAAGGTAGGAGCCGCCAAGATCACCTGACGATGCCAGCTAACACCAGCTAAGTAGCCAAGAGTGAGCCCAATTCTAGCCTCGTGAACAGGCATTTTTCTACCTGATTCTGGCACAGGTTTTGAGCCGTAACTGCTGTTGTATCTGGTGCTTATAGGTGGCCCTAGCAGGAGGAATAAATAGAGCTGCTCTTAATTACATTTGGAGATTCTCAGAAGAGAGTCTCAAGAGTGTTTGGAGTGCTTCCCTGGTGCTGCCCTGCCAGACTGCAGTTCATCAGCTGATAGAGCTCTGCTTTGCAGTCCCTAAAGGGACTGGAATCAAATTAAAGTCAAACCTAGTTCAGGAATAGCAGTGGCTGCTGGGAAACATAAGGTCCAATCGTCCATTTCACTGAAGTCAACCGTTACCCTACCGCCACCATCTCCCACTTAG
This sequence comes from Alectura lathami, assembly GCA_013399715.1. Classification (NCBI taxonomy): domain Eukaryota; kingdom Metazoa; phylum Chordata; class Aves; order Galliformes; family Megapodiidae; genus Alectura; species Alectura lathami. Next base: position 155,103 of record VXAV01010003.1, on the reverse strand, counting down.
TTTTGTCATTCCCAGAGTCAGCTGGTTTGGGATGCAAGAAACACTTTGAAATACTTGTTAGTGTTTCTTGCAGTTAAACCTCAGGAACAGCAGTTTCTAATTCCCTCTCCGTGGAACCATCTGACACTGCTGATGGCAGCGGGACTGGCTGCCACAGGAATGGTGCCTGGAAGCAACAAGTTTAATGTTCCCTTTGGTGCCTTGTTGGCTTTTGTGCACTGTTGCTTGGGTTTAGTGAAGGTTGTGTAGTGCTGCTTTAAAATCTGTTGAAGTCAATGGATTATGCCTCTGCCTGAGGCAAAAGGTAGAACGTGGATTTTGGTTTATTGCACTGTTTGTCTTTAGACCAGACAAGAGGGCATTGATTTTACTGAAGCATTTGGTGGGTGCGCTGGTGGGAGTAGACCTTTTGCACTCTGAGGCTTTGCTGCTGCTGAACTTAGGAGTAATTTGCCTTGGACCCCAACAAAGACATTTGGGTTCTGTTACCTGGGTATTAAGACAGGGAGGCTTTGGGAAATTATGTAAATAAATTACTATACATGCAGTGAAAAAATAAATCCTAATGATATTACAGGATATTTGACCCTATATATCTTGAACTGAATCAGTTCAGCAAACTAGATGGTCAGAGACACAAAGGAGTCTGTCTGAGTTACGGTTCTTAGTGCTGATCTGCTCATGAGGAATCATTTCCTCTTAAACCCAGGAGACGTGTATGTGACATCCATAAACAGTTAACTAGCAGAATTTTGCTTTGGTTCCAGGGTTCTAACCATAACAATGTTACCTTTGTCTCTTGCTTTCTGCTGAAGTAGGCCTGTGCCTTTCTGCAGTGCTTCTCATGTGGATGGTCAGCACTGAACTTAGAACAACTAGGAAGTGTTGTCTGAGTTGGACCTAATCTGGAACCAACCTGAGGGTTGACCAAGCGGGGCTGGCCGACATGCACGGGTGGCAATCCTATCCCGAGAGCAGGGTGGCATTCAAACTGAGCAGCCATAAGCATTTTCCTCCCCCGATTTCGCTCACACAAGTTCTGCGGCCACACGCACTGATTCTTACCATGCATGTGAAGTGAGCAAATAGTCTTTTTTGTCAGAAAGGTATAAAAAGTATGCTCCAAATAAATTTGATCTTAGTTACTGCAAGACAGGAATACTTCCTGTCAGAGCTGCCAGAGTTTTATGTATCTTTTCTTCATTCCATTAATTATTTACCTTCTGTTTTAATAATACAGTTAAGGGTACTATATATAGCCTATGCTCTATCAATAAATCATGCTTGTGCGTCTTCGTATTTATCCTATAAATTATAAGTACCTACACACTCGCGTGGATCTGCTAACCTATTCTGACAAGGAAATTCCCACCAGAGCATCTGTAAGAGTCATTGGAGGCGAACTCATTCTGCGCTTAAGAAGAGCTGTGTTCTGAGATTTAATTTAAAAGTCCATCGGTCTTGTCACTGATGTTCTCCCTCGCCCCTTTCTTCTTGCTTGCCACAAGCACACAGCTCCACGTGACTTCCTGGTGGATGTTTTTGGTCTTCCACAGCAGAGAAGCATGAGAATCTACAAGCAAGTGCTTTCTCACTGAACTGTAGAATGGAAGGCATCGGAACAACCAAGACAATATGGCCGTGGCCTTAGTGGGATTAGAAAGAGGAAGTCTGTGAATGCAACAATATTATCTGTGTTGCAGAGATGATAAATATTAGCATGAGTTGCCTAAGAAGCAGGTGGCCAAGGAGACAGATAATCCTAGAGGATTGTTTTGAGAAGACAGAATATGAAATCAAGAACAGAGTAGCTGAAGAGCACGCTGGTGGGAAGCACGCAGGTTTGCCTGGGAATGGACAACTGATGAAAGTATGGAATAGGTCCAAGATGCAAATCCTTACATGTGCTCCTTTGTAAAAAGGAATTGAGGCTGGTGGGACAAAGTGTTCAGCTGGAAGTTGTCACCTGTGCTATAAGTCCAGTTCTGCAGGGGGCTGAGCCTTGAACTTGGAAGGAATGATAATATATTGTGCCTCAAAGGAGTGGTTGCATTGCACGTCAACACCAGTGTCTGCAGGAATCCAGCTGGAGGAGTCAGAGCCCAAACCAGCAAAGCAGGGAGGTACACGCAGCGGCGTTACACAAAGCACAGCAAGAGCCTCTGTGGCATTACAAAAATTATGCACGTTCTTGAAGAAACGCACACGTGTTAGAGCAGAACTGGGCTGTGAGTCATCAGTGGCAGCTTTCTTGCTGGTGGGAGAACACGATGGGCAAGAAGAGGTGATGTGCGTGATCAGACATCCTGAGAGGTCCATCCATCCACAGAGCTCTGGTGGCTTTTTCTGCAGCTGTCTGACCTGCTTGCTGGGTGGAAGCCCAAAAGTACCGCTTGTGACAATTAACACCTCACCGAGGGCAGGCTGCTTTGGGTGCTTAGGACTGTGCAAAGCAAGGGTATTTTAACGCAAAGCTCTACTTGCTTACCAGTAAAAAGCAGGGATCCATGCTCAATGAGGATCGATTTAACCATGTGAGTGAGGGGGAGAGGCTGCGTATTTTAAAAGCCCAAAAGAGCGTGAGTATTTACTCATCTCTAGCAATGCATCTGCCAGACATTATGTTGGCTCTTGACAGTTAGCACGGGATTTCCTCTTGGTTGTTTGCTTTACCAATTGTTTCTGTAGAAATGCCATTTTTATCAGACTAAATTAAAATAATCTGAAATAACACATATCTTCAGCAAATAAGGATATTTCTTGCTCAGTCTTTATCATGTATGCCTATCACACTGGGCTTCCTCACCTCCTTACAACATCAGCATAAAATCCAGCTAAAAAGTGAGCTGACGTACAGCGGAGGACAGCAGACTGCTGTGGAAATTAGAAGGGGCAGTTGAGCAAATGTGTTTCTCAAGTCAGGTTGTCCAAACACTGCATGTGAAAGGTACTGCAGACGAAAATCACTGTTTGCATGGATGGGAAATGCATCGTTATTGACATGCACTGGTTCACAGAAGGCTTGAAAGAAAACAGTCTCTGATCTGACCCTGCCTGGCAATGCTGTCTGCCCCTTCTATCGCCGAGGGAAGCAACATCTCTGAACTTCAGCTTCCCTGGGCTGAGGACAGTGTCTCACATGGCTGCTGCTGGATCTGTCTGCCAAAATCTGAGCAATGTAGTGGATGCAATCAAGTCTACTGTTGTAGATTTTAAAGGAAGCCTGTCAAAGTGCCTAAACCTCATATTTCACACAGTTTAAGACAGTTTAAAGCACTGGATGTGCTCAGATGATTATCCTCGTTGGCAAATCTCCTGAAGGGCTGGCTGTTTTGCTGGCAGTTCAGGATTTGTTCCTTTCTTCTCTTCAGATTATTTCCTATCATAAGGTTGGGGAAAACCTTAGACTTCTGCATCCATGCAGGATGGGAGTGATGCATGCACACTTTATCCAAGCCTGACCCGAGCCTGAAGTACTGAACTCCAAATAGCCCTGCTAATGCTGCTAGATCTGCCAAGAGTTTTTAACAGTGATGATCACGATGTCCTGATAATTTAAGTGATCTGGCAGAACTGACGGCACTCACACAGAGCTGGGGTTTTGCCTTCATCTTTGAAAACAAATAAGGGCTGCAAACATAAATGTGGGTTGCTGTACGTCGTCTGCATGAGGATTCACCCATGGAGTCTCCCTAGGCCGGAGCTGTTTGGGAGTGATGTGAGATGCTGTGGGTTCCAGGAGGAGCATGCTGGTGGTGTGCATTTCTGCTTCTCGAGGAGCAGCACGTGCTGCATTCACCCAGCTTTCTGGATAGGGAGAGACAAGCAGCCTGCTGAAAACAGTTGTCTAAAAGGAGCACCCAGCAAGGTGGAAGTGGGGTCAGGAAGAGGGGTGCTCTAGGGAAACTACCAGAGCCCTGTTGGTATCACATGGAATATCTAACACTGGTACTGGTACAAAGTCACTTTTGAACTCTGTTGTCATCTTGTACACACTGAAGAAATGCTTTTGCCGATCTTCCTTACAGTGGATATTAGCACCCTTTTGATTTTCTCCCCAGAGGCTCAGTATTTGTGGTGTTTGGTGTATGCCTAGCACCAGGATGGGACTCTTCCCTCACTGGTGGTACCTGGTGATGGAAGCGAAGTCAGCAGCAAGCTTCAGCCACACACACTTCTCTACCAGGCTGAAGGGGAAGCATTTTTCTATAGCGCTCTGCTCAGCATTTGCCTGATAACAAATTCTCTGCCGTGATTTTTTTTGTGTCTCTTCAAAAAAAAAAAAAATATTTTCAAAGGCATTCATAGCTATTGTGATCTCTCATGACTGTTGCCTATGTCAGGAGCAGGGAAGTCGATGGTTCCCAGAAGAAGGCTCACCAGCAGAGCTCTCCTCCTGTTAGTGGCAAGCGGTGCCACTAGCAACGCCAACACTTAACAGCCCTTTTCTTCAGTGACACAGTTACAGGAGAAACAGCAGAGATCACCCCAGCAGTTGCACAATGTCACCGTGTTGGAGCATTGATTGCTCAGCTGCGCATGTGCACCTTTTCATTTTGGTTTGTCACTGAGGGTTCTGCATTTACAGATCTGTTTGGCACTGGACAAGAGCCCTGGGGGCTGGCAGGCTGCCTTCTAGAGACGTACAGCAGCAGCAACTGCCCAGCTTTTTTCCCATGGGAAAATGCTGGGGAGCTGCCAAATTATCGACTTGGCTCTGGAATGTCACTGCCCAGATGGCTGTTCTGCATCAGAAGACATGAGACGTGGAGGTCGATGCATAGGTTTGGGCCTCTGGGTTTAACCTGGGAAAGGAGTTGGCCGAGCCATATGGGAGTTAGGTGTCTCCTGCTAAGGACCAGAGGTACACAGTTGCTCCTTCTCCAGCCATAGACACTGTATTTTGCTTAGAGCCACTGGTGAATTGTTTGGCCTAGGGCTGCTCCTCTGGTCAGCCACTGAGTTTAAAGAGCACTCTTTCCTTTTTAAGATACCAAAGTGTTGTGAACAGATTCCCTTTCCTGTTGTTTCTTCCATTGCTATCCCCTTTGATTTACAGAGCCCCCTCAGTGCTGAGGAGAGAGGTTCTGGTGGCTCAAATTCCTTGTAATTGTCTGTAGTAGTCCATTAAAATGGGGATGCCTTTATGATATGTCTAAAAAGACTTTTGTCCTCATTTGCTCGCTTTGTGAACAGGATCTGGGTAGCGTTAGGAAGTCCCTCTGAAGAGCAGGGTACATCGGCTCAGGCTTGGCATAACATGAGCAGTGTCTGCAGCCGCAGAGGGTGCAGGTGGTGGGCATGGCCTTTCACTCTGGCCGCCTCTCAGAGCATCTCTCTGGTTTTATCCAGCTCAGTTCAGCACTCATAGAGTAGGAAATATCTGAACCTAAAGAAAACAAAACCCTGTGCACAGAGAAGGGCAGAGGCAGCTCGAGGTTCTTCATGCTGCCAACAACCCTTTGTGTCCTGCCTGGGGCTGGGAGGACACGTGCTCTGCCTTGCTGCAGTTCAGTTAGCAAAGGAATGCCCTTGCAAAACACTTCTTGGGAATGGCTCGAGGGAGTGCAGCTCTTGGTGGCAGCGATTGGGACCGAACGAGGGAAGGTTTCTCAGGACTCAAAGATTGGAAAAGCTGGGAAAGAAGTTTTGGTGATTCTGATTGTTCAGATATTGGGAACAGCAAGTCAGAAAGAGCAAGGTAAGGGAAAGCAAAATAGAAGGCTGGTGCCAAATGTGAAAGGCACAAGCCAGAGGAATAGATGAGAAGGGAGAACATTTAATTCTGCGGGAAAAGAGCAAATAGTGCAAATTCTAGCATATCTGCACAAGACAGCAATAGCATTGCTAAGCCTAGAGCTGGAGAGTGGGCATCACTGCAGCCAGGAAAGATGGCAGGAGGCAGGGCAGGGTCACAGGAGGGAATGGGAGGGAGGCAGTATAGAAGAAAAAAGCCTAGAATGTGGAGAGGGGCTGAGAAATGAGGAGAAGATGGTGAGCAGTGCCAGGAGGTGACAATGGCAGGAGGTGACAAGGAATGAGGAGTGCTTTGGCCTGCAAAGAGGGACCTTGTCTTGGGCCTCACATCCCCATGGGCAGCACCCATCCTGTCCAGCCATGTTGGGGCCCCGTAACCCACACGATTTTATCTGTTTGTCATGGATATGACAACCTTTGTCAACATCACCATAGTCGAGAATGCAAAGACTTTGCAGCCCAAGAGATAATATTGCCTTTGTCCTCTTTTTCTCCAAGAAGGCAGCAAACTACAAGCACCAGAGGATGTAATCCAAGTGCTAATAAATTATTGATGTCTCCCTTCAGCTTTTTACTTACTAAAAGGATATCAAAGCTCGTTTTGTGAATGGTCCAGACAGATTCTCTTTTGCTATGCCCACAATTTAATTCACAAGTATTGCACTAAGCGCTCAGATTGAAGCAGTGCGATGTTCTCCCTTTACAGGCTTTGCAAAGGCTAATAGATGTGTTTTGGATTATACAGGCTCATAAACAGATACAGTGAGGAAAAGGCCACTTGTGACTCCAAAAGATGTTTAAATCTGTAATTAAAAAAGAGCTTGTTATTAACTATTAACTAGAAAAACACTTTTTTCTCTCTCTTTTTTTTTTTTTTTTTTTTTTTTTTTCATTAAGAGTTGATTGAAAGCCTGTTGAAATAACTGGGCTTGCTCCTTAGGGATAGGCTGTCTCGTTCTTTGGCAGCTCACACAAGTCGTAGGACAGCATGACTTTATATTTAGCAATAGCTCCTCTTTTCCAATGTGCCTATTTGCATAAGTCAACTTACAACCATCTGTATTGGAAATACTCTTTCCATTACAGTTCGCTTTGAGGCAGCATGTGGCAGTTCCTTAACAGCGAATATTAATTTATGCTGCTTCTTGGAGCAGTAGAGAAGTAATTTGAAGTTTTCATATGGCAATTTCCCTGGTAGGAATCTCCCCTGGATAAAAGGCTTAATGCTTCTCTTTCATTGAAGCGTTCTGCAAGTTCTGATGGCCATAAACCCTCAGGATCCTGATGGCTGTCTCATCTGGAAGGCAGGCGACAAGCTCCTGTGTATACCTTGTATGAGACTTTTGCAAGTGTAGCACAAAGTCTTTGTCTCATCAAAGAGAAGAACAGAATTCTGCCTGTTAAATGGGTGGTGTGGCCCCACCCAGCTCAGGAGAGGATCAGCAGCCTTTTAGCAGAGACATGCTCGGAGTGGCAGGGGGCTGATTTCCAACCAACAGGGACTGCAGCTCCTGAATGCACCAGTTCCTCTGTGCTCTGAACAGGGGAGGCAGCACCACAAACACGTATTGTCTGTGTTCTCTGCTAGCCGTTTGCAAAGAGTGAGTGACCAGGCACAAAGCCCAGAAAAAAGAGCTAATTTTTACAATATGGTATACATATTTTGCAAGCCAGCCTGCAAACTGCTTATCACATTTTTTGTACTATATACATAAATATTCATAATTAATCCACATTAGAATAGAGGGAAAAGCTTCTACAGAACAAAAATAGCCCCTTCAGGCAGCTTACACCAGTGACACTGATCCTCTGCATTTCTGAAATTAAAAAATGAGCTTTGCGCAGCTTTTGCAGTACTTTCTGGAATTCAAGTTTCCTTTTTTTCTTTTCTTTTTTTTTTTTTTTATCCCTCCTGTTTCTTCAGGTTGTGAAGGCAGCCTTGATAACGGAGATTGATGCACTGAATCTGGAGCCAGAGAGGTGGAAATAATGGCACCGAGTGATATATGACATTTCCAAAGCTTCAGTCTCAGGGCTAGCAGCCTTCATTTTCCCTTCTCCGGGTCTACTTCATCTCCAGGCTTTTTCCCGTGTTTTGCCACCAGGACGCTGACAACATCAGGATAGGAAGATGTACAAGTCTTTGACCTTTGGATTAAATCCCTGAGCTCAGCTCGGAGGTACACAACCTCAAGAGACGTCTTTTTCTCTGAAAGGTGGAAGAGAAGGGTTGGCTTCCCAGTCGCTGGGACTGCTTGCAAACCCAAGCGCCAGTCAGGATTAGTTTAGATTAGATAAATCACAGGTTATTCAACATCAAAAGCAGAGTGTCTGCAGAAACGAAAATAAATTAAAAACCTTCCTGAAGCTGCTCAGGCTGCCCCAAAGCCCAGTGGGTATTAGATGTAAACAGAGGTGCCTGTTCGGTACGGGATGACAGACAAAGCTGAGCTCTGCCAGGTCTTTGTTTTCTGTCCTTGTGTGACTCAGCTCTTAAACCTGATGCTCTTAGTCCTGGCCTGCTCAGCTGGGCTGGCTGACACCTCCCTGATGTCTGTAAAAACGAGATCCCTGACTTCAGAAAACTGCCTGCCCCTGTCGCCTTACCGAGTGGGGATGCGCCTTCTCCGCAGCTTCGTGACACACCAACGCCCATTTTTGCTGCCTCCCGTGATTGCTGCTGCTGCCTTTGACTGCTGCCGTGTACCAGTTCCTACCAGGAGAGTATGGCACTCGTGTAACTCTCAGTCCAGATTTCCTCGCAGAGAGGGGAAATGTCTCAGCACATTTCCCCTCTAACTGCAGTGCTCCATCACGTCCCAGCACTGCCACCATTTTTATCGTGTATCGTCACTGAAACCATCCAGACAGATGCCCAAGCAGACCAAGCAGAACGGGATTTTAATTCCTCTCTTCCCCTATAGGTGTTGCCGGGTGAGGCAGGGGCACTCCTTATGCATTCTCCACTGCTCCTTCCTGTGTCCCAGGTGTGATCTGCTCCCTGCCCATCTGCTGGCCAGCTTGCCCCAGGAGATCGTTCTCTGTCGTGCCAGTTTCAGAAAGGAAACAAGGTATTTTAAGTGTGCATTTTCACGTGGTTTAGGAAACCTGCATTGTACTGTCTGCCACTATGTGCTTCTGGCAGCTCCTCTCCAGGGCTTACAGGAGCAAAAGCCAGGCTGGTTTGTATGTCTGCAGCCAAACAAATGCCACTCCTGGCTGTCTGAGATGAGTTCAGGGGAGGAAAAGGCACATGTGGCTGCAGTTATGGTGGCAGTGCACTTGCTGCTATGTGGTCAAAAACAACAGAAGCCAAAGGGATTTTGCAAGGTGTCTCTCATGGATGCCCTTCAGCTCCAAAGCTAGGGGGGTTGCTCCCTCTGGGCTCAGCCAAGAGTCATCTCATGCAATCAATGTCCTGAAACCCAGATTTAGCAGACCCAACACTTTTAGAAAATCCCTGCTTTGGAGCTTTTCCCTCTACCTTCACAAACACACCAGGCAGCCCTCCATTCTGCAGCCCTCCTAGCCAACCTCACACATGTCCTTTAAACTGGAGCGGACTTGCACAGAGCAGCATGCCTGAAAAGCTGCAAGCATGTTGTGGCAGGAGTTGAGGTGCGAATATTAAAGCTAAGGCTGATGCTTCAAGTCTGCTCGCTTGCCTGTTTGCAAGATTTTATGAAGCATTTAAAATATATACTGCTGTAGGGCACACGGAGAGAAACAGATCAAATGAGATGAGCCTCACAAGGCAAAGAGTGTAATGAAACATGAAGCAAACATGCAGAGATAAGATGGTGCAGTACACCAGTCCTGGGCAGCAGGACAGCGGATAATGCCTGGCTGCGCGGAGCACAGGATGCTGCCGGGAGGAGGGAGTATTGACAGTGCCGGGAGTTTGCGGGAGGCTGCAGCTGCGGGGGAACCTGTGCTGGCGATGGATGAAGGGCTGAGGCGGCGGGGAGGGGAGGAAGGGACAGGAGAAGCGGGGTGCCTCCATGTCCTCTGTCACACCGATCGAAGCAGAAATTGCCCCGGCGGTGCGTGCGTCTGCGGGGAGGAACGGGGCAGCCCCAAGGCTCGCTCCCGCTGCGGGTGTCTGGCGGCCGGGAGAGGAGCGGGGCTTCTCCGGGGAAGTTTGTCCGGCTGCTCAGTGCGGGAGCGCTGCCCAGGCGCAGCCTTCCTCCTCCTCGCCCTGCCCAGCGTTGCCACCGCCAGCCCGGGCGAGGTGCGGGCTTCGGGAAGAGCCGGGAGAAGCGGCCGGGGCTGCGCTGTGGGCGGCGGAGGCGTGAAGCTGCGCCGAGCATCCCCGCGGCGGGGGCTGCTCACCCCGGGAAGGGGGCGGCAGGGA
>VXAV01010003.1:121189-144288 GCA_013399715.1 Alectura lathami | reverse complement strand
TGGCTGCCGGCTGTCGGCGGAGCCGGGCAAGGGGTGGCCAGCGCTCCCCGGCCGGGCCCGGCCCTGCGGCAGAGCCCCGGTGGGGTCCTTGCCCGGATGCCGCTTGCCTCCCCGGTGAGCATCTCTGCGCTGGGAGGATGCGGCAGGGAGAAACAGGGTCTGTCCGGTGGAAGTTTGTCTTAGGGAGCGCCTTGGGGTTTGGCCTAGGGGTGCCTACAGGGTTCCCAAGGGTTTCCGAGATGGGCAAGGCAACTGCAGCTCTCAGGCATTGGGGTAAGTTGCAGCAGAGGCAGGATGAGTGCTCCGATGGGTTTGTAGCCTGGAGCCCAGTGGATTTCAAGTGTTTGGGCCAAAGGACTGAGGTCATCCCTCCCATTTTCCCTTGGGGCCTAGGCTCTCCCCTTGCCTAATCTGCAATCGAAAACACTGTAGCATATCTGGCGTACTTAATGTGTTTCTTCACGTTGGCTGGGAAGCCCTTACAACGGCCTTGCAGATCATAGGCAGGGGATGATGGATGTGTCTGAGCATCGACAAAAAATACTGAGCCACAAGGCACCGTCCAGACAGCTGCAGGGCTGCATGGCAGCCGATGACAATATGCTCCCAGCCCTGTACGTTCAGGACAGCCAGCTATGTTGTGTTAGGAATGCCTGAGGTTTCCTTCTGCACCTAATGCAGACTTTGCTCCGGACCGTTTTGACAGGTCTGCCACTTGCATTGTGTAATCCGTGTGCAAATCGTGGAAGTGGTTGAACTTTCTTCGTAGCACAGAGGTAACAACAAACACAGATGCTCCCAAGGATGCAGGGAGCAGCCTTCAAGCAAGCAGAGAAGTGAAAACAACCCTGGAGCATTTCTGTAGGCAGTCTGCTTAAAGCTTTTGCTAATGGGTCTCATGGCTCATGAACAGCCTCTTGGTCCTGTGGTCAAAATACAGGAGCCTCAGCAAAGCCAGCACGAAGCTGCAGTACGCTTAGGTTAAAACCAAACAAGACTTTGTAAAGTATCTATAATAGAAAATTGACTTTTCAGCTTAGGCTGAAAAAACTGTGTTCTCTGGGTGAAAATGAGGGTTTTCACCAGTCCAACTGCTTTATAAACACCTGTGACACAGCTCACTGCTAGGAGCTGTGGCTGGGTCCAGGATACAGCTGCTGTTCTAACAGTAGAGCTCCCCAGTGTAATTACAGCCCTGCAAAAGATCAATAGATGGTTTATGCTGGAAGGGACTTTTTTATTTATTTGGTCTACAACCATAAGCTGCAGAAGGCTTTGCAATATATTAAGTCCACCATAAAAACATCTAAGCCATTTCTAGGCATGAGAGCACTTGATCTTTCTGCTAAGCACATTATATCTTGCTTCAGTCATCCTCCTCTCCGTTTTTCTTCTATTCCGATACAAACACTTGCACATTTGAGTCTATATCCCAAACCCTGCAGTCCTGCCTCATTGGTCTTTTCCTCTTGCTTCCTCCATCCCAATGTAAACAGACTTTTTGTGCTTGGACCTGCAGTTGCATTGAATTGCCACGTGTTAAGCGGGCATTTCATGGGCTTCTCTATTAGTCTTATCATGTATGGATTTCCCTTGGATTCAATGCATGGGCTTAAATCTTAATAATTACTTTAAATTGCCTTTATTGGGGAATAAATCAATGTGAGATAAAATCCTGAGTGACTAACACAGAACGTGTCTGAAGTCCAAGCTGTTATTCTGAAAACAGAACAAGTGAGGATGCCGCTGTGGAGCAGGAAGGAGAGAGGCTGCTTGGTCCCCAGCCACTGACCGAGTCTCGTTCTTCCAAGGACTGCTGATGTTGCTGAATGTCAGAGCAAGCTCTCAGATTACCCGCCACTATTCTGCTGTTTTGTGATTTGGATTTTTTTGGTGGTTTGTTAGTGTTTTTTTTTTTTTTTTTTTTTTTTTTTTTTTTTTTGTGTGTGTGTGAGCTGGATGACCTGGAACAGTCATGCTTTTGGTGATGGTGTAGGATTTTACCATCCCATTAGCTCTTATGGAAAAGAATGAAAGTCTTTGAGGAGAGGGAATGGAAGAGACAAGTTCTTCCAAACGTTTCATCAGTTACTGCTGTCGATTGATTCTCTGGACATATTTTCCTTTACTTTCCTCCCTGCTGCTCTGTACTGCCCCAGTGAAGCTGTGGGCTGGCTATTTTTCTTGTCTTGTTACTGTGACAGCCTGCACCTACACTGAAGAGTTAGTTGATGGTGACTTTTCTGCAGTTCTGCCAATTAGGAAATGGCCTTAAATTTTTAATATTTTAAAACTTAGCTGTTTTTTTTGTTTTTTTTCAGTAAAGCTGGTGAGTACAAACGTCATTTATTTGCTACCAAAGCCAAGTAATCACTGAAGAAAGCTGAAGGCGCAGCTACTTGACATTTTGAAATACGTGTTTGTCTTGTTTGTATTGGCAGAATCAAACAGCAGTTGTCCATGACTGGTTTTATCTTGTCTTACGTATTTGAGAACTCAAATTGGGCATGACATTGTGCAATCAGTTAGTCTCTCTAAATAAAAGAGGGGAAACCTCCTGGGTAGGCGTTCCTGAAACCCACAGCCATCAGCTCAGTGATACACTTAGAAATGCTGCAGAAGAGAGAGATCACTTAAAACTGTCAGCTGCCTCTTGCTGCCAATGCAAAATGCAACAGGAGTGCATGTCAAAAGTGCTGTCTGTGGCCACAGCAGCCCCAAGGGGTGCGACAGGTTCAGGAAACATACATATGGCTTGTTTGCAGGCTACAGCTTTGCAGACTGTCAGGTCAAAAGATAGCTGGGTCCTTTCCTCTTAAGCATGGCACCGGATAGCCACCTGCTACGTGGGGGTTTGACTGTCTTTAGTTCTCCAGTTTTTATTCCTTTTCCCCCATGTGAATGTCAAAGACATTTATTTTATAACAAATGTTAAGGCTTATTTTACAGCACTGAAAACATCAGCCAGAAAGCCCTTCATGACGTAGCTTTAAACCATCCCGATCTCTGAGCTGAGTTGTACTCACGTGGGTGGGAGGTGGTGGAGGACCTGGGCCCTCCCTCATTTCTCGAGCCTAGCCCAGGTGCATCTTCCTGCCCAGATCCCATGCTCTGACGAAGACTCTCTCCCACAGATCCACAGCAGCCTGTTGGCTCCCCACTGCCTCTGCGGCTGCCTCCTCTTCCTGCAGAGGCTCGCTGTCCTCGCTGAGGTTTCTGTGCTCACCAGAAACAGTTGGGTGCAGGGGATGGAGAGGAGAGAGGGCACAGGGCCTGTGAAGGAAGCTAACGTTGCCCTCTGCCATCTTTTAAGCAGAAGCTCAGGGGGGACCGTTGGGTACCCATCCCCAGAGGGGGGCTGTTTACCTGCTAAATCTCTCCTCAAGAGCTGCACTGAGCACTGACCCTGCCTTCTGGTTGGAAGGAGAGCAGGAAATATGAAACATACATATTCATATGTGAAATATGGGACCTAGGGATGTGCTTTCCTTCCCCTCAGCTCTTCCAAACCTCTTTGGTTTTGCAGAAGACCTACTGCAGTAACATCCTGAATAATAGCTGCGGGTTGGCCTGGTGGAAGGCTGTCACTGTCCTGAGCGAATATGATTGACCAAGGAGATATTATTCATGCACAGCACAATATTTTCCCTCTTCAGTGAGAGTCAATTAGGAAAATTTCTCTTTCTACCCCTCCTGCCCATTCATTCAGCAAGCAGAAACCAAAGAGGGTACCTCATTTTTTGATGCAAATGGTCTCCCTCCTAAAGACAGGGGAACAATTCCAACAGTAGTTGCATCAGAGGAACACGAAAGCTTTTTTTCATGATCCTGCAGTTCCAAGAAATATTTGCATTGCAGATCCTGTCAAAAGAAAATCCATGCTGAGGCATCGCATCTTTTTCTGCTTTTGTTCTTTCCTTTGCCCCACTTTATCTTCTGCTCACGTGCTTGTTCTTGATGCTCTGAAGTCGTCTCTCTTCTCTCTACTTTGTGTGAGAAGCTGCTGAGAGTTTAAAACAAAAGATAGGAAACATCAGATGGATGTTTCTGAGCTCTGAACGGCATCCTGGGCGCCAGCTGTGGGGGCTTCTGCGGGCAAATCCTCTGGCCTCTCTGACAGAGAGCACTCCCTCGGAGCTCCGACACTGCAGGGTCATAAGGACAACTGGCAAGCTATTCAGTATGCAGGGGTCTGCACACTGCTTGGAAACCCCAAATATGCTCCCTGTCCTCGATTTCTCACTTCAGACACCCCAGAGGGTAATATCCCTCCAGAAGTGAAGGGTGGATGCCGAGGGTCCCTTTCACTTGGTGGAAGCCATTGCAGGGATGAGGCAGGAGGTAACTTCTTCCTACAGTGGGGGACTTCCTCTCATCTTTTTCTACCCCTTGGAATAAAATAGCTCAAATCATTGCTCAAATCATTAAAAGCAGTGTCATGTCCCAGAGCGGTCCACAGTCAATGGGCATTGTTTCTAAGTATGTCCTAACAGGTGGCAGTGAGTTAACATCAAAACTAGCACTGCCGAGCTGTCAGCACTGCAAGCAGTTGTTGCAGTGACACTGTTGTGGCACTATAGATAAAGCTCTGACTGATTTTTCACTTACAGCAGTTCTAGTTTTCAGAAAAGTGTGGTTAAGTAGTTAATTAGTTTTCAAGTTCTAATCATGGAAAATATAGTTCACTGAAGAGTTCACTGAAGAGTATAATCATTCATCTGGCTCCTCTGAGCTTAAGAACTACAAAGTTAAAATTAGTGCATCGTGAAACTTCTTTGGGGTCGCAGTTCGAACCTGAATGGGGTAATGTCATCTGTGCGGCCGTGTGAGATGAGTTATGATCCCGGGGATGGTGCCAGCAGCAGAGCCACCCATGCTGGGTCCTACGTGTGCTGCATCTCATCCCAAGCCACCAAAGTAAGGAAGAGAAGTTCCTGGACCCAACCGTGTAACAGTTTATGCTTTCTGCTCTTCCCACACGCATCCCAGCCTTGGAACATACGCCATTCACCATAGGCAACACCTACCTCAACCTTCACTCTGCCCCAGCAGGCAGGGCAGCCTCAGCCCCCGAGGCGCAGGGGGAGACGTTGCAGAAGCGGGCAGGACAGATGGTGAGTGGGAAGGCTGAAGAAGCCCGGCTGCGCGCTGCCAGGCTGACAGCCTTCCCCGAGCAGAGCTAAGGTTGGGAGGCAGTGTCTGGCGTACCTGGCAGCCCTTCTCATGGTGCTGTGTGAATACCTGGGAGAGGACGGAGGGGATTATGCTGCACAAAATGACCAAGCTTGGGGCTTGTGTGGCTTTACATCAGGCACATAATGTACAGGGAGTCCCAGCTGACACGTAGCAGTCTTTCTATACAGGCTGATGTATTGTGCATCCCAATTCAGCGTCCGGTGATGCTGGACTTAGGGCCAGCAGGGTCTGGGCCAGCAGGGTGGGACTATGTAACAAAAGGGTGGAGAGCAGGTCACTGAGAGTGAGATGGAGGGGCCAAGTACACTGGTGGTAGATAATTGGGGTAGCTTCCACATGGGGAGTCTGCATAATCCAAGATTACCAGAGAAGAGGATGGACTCAGTCAGAGGCTTCTGCAGCTCACAGCTCATTTAGCTGCAGAAAAGGAGATGTTTGTGTCTTCTTTGGCATGTTCCTTGGAGCAGCTCTCGCAAACCAGCATCATGTGTGCTGGAGGACAAGAGCTGGAAGACCTGAGTGCCACATACCGTGCCCTACGTCCTGCATGGAGCACCACAGAGACTGGGGTGGTAGCATCTACCAGCAGGGTCCAGCCAGCATGGGGGTCCCACTGAAGACACAAAAGATGGAAAACAAAGATGGAAAACAGCCTCTCGTGACTGCCTGGAGGTGAGGTTGCCAGCCAGAAGTGCAGGTACCTAGTGGAGGAAGGGGCTAGTGAGGTCATGTGTCAAAGAGGTGTGAGTGGTAACCTGTCTGCAGGCCTGAGGTGTGCCATGGAGGTGGTGCAGCCAAGAACCTTGGCAGGGGAAGTCAGGAAGAGGCAAAGCCTGTGGTTCCCACCAGTGGAGGGTGGGATAGCTCAGGTGTCATCCTGGAGACCTCTGCTATGATGCTTGTGTGAAAGCACTTCACAAATGCTGTCTTTTCAACATCTTTGGAAAGGTGTGGTGAAGCTACGCCATGGGTCAAAGTCAGGTCAGGAAACAACCAGGCATCTGGCTGCCAGGAACCCTTTTAACCACTAGGTGTTTAAATGTGAAGTTTTCATGTGCTGTGTTGTCATGGGTTATTGCAGGACGTGCCTCTGAGAGAGAAAAGAGAAGCAAGAGAGAGAAAGGAGTGATATTCATCATGAATCCTCTTTTCTCACTGGGAATCATTAGCTGCTGGGATGCTACCTCAGCATAACAGGAGCACCATTATAAAAGAAATCTCGCAGTGCTGAGGTCCCAGCTGTGTTCAAAAAGGTGAAAAGCTGGGGAAGTCAGCTCTGTGAGTCAACAGAGCAGTGGTGGATGTTATTGCTTGGGATGCTCAGCCACAGCCTGAGCCCAGCCCAGTGGTGCTGGGAGGTCTGCTGCTGAAGGATGGCTGGCCCACTCCAACTGAGAGGTCGTACACTGGAAATGGGAAGGATGGAGACTGAGAGGTCAAATCACAGAGCTTGTTTTTTTGTGTTTTTCCTGGTTACCACTTAGGTAAAAGTATGGCATTGCAAAAAAACAAAAACAAACAAACAAAAAACTTTATGGTTCTGGACCAGACTTGGTTCACAGTTCACTTTGAAAGTCTTCTCTTCGATTCAGTGGAACTTGGATCAGTCCCAGATCACATTTCTTCTGAGAGCCTGCAAGACTTTTCTATCCCCCATTCAAAGCTCAAGGTGTTCCTTTAGAGTAGGCAAAGGCTGAATTGAATTAATAATAATAAACTACTTTTCTCATTTGCAAATTCTGTCTAAACAGAAACATTAGACAACGAGGCTGCCAACAGCCAGTGAGGAGCTAACAAGACGGTGCATGGATTCCTGTCGGATCCATCTGGGAGATGTCAACCACATGGAGTCCTCCCCTTTCTGCTGTCCCCATCCCCAAACTGAAGCACTGGGAGATGGTCCCTCCTGCCCTCTTATTTTCCTGTGGCCAGTGGGCCTTTGCCTCCCATCGCCTGCTCCTCTTGCTCTCGTGGATGTGGGGCACTGCAGAGAGGCAAATGGAACCCTGCTGGTGTCTCCTGATGTGGCCTCTCAAAGGTCACCATCTCTCCCCGTCACTTTCTCTCACACACAGGCTGCTAAGACAGTAGCTGCAGAGTTACCCCAGTGGTGCATCCTTTTGCCCATGAATGTCTTCTCTGAGCCATGCAGGAGGCAGCAGTGTCACCAGCAGAGGTGACAGCCCAGCAGCCCCACTTGTAGGCCTCAAACCAGGTCTTGCCTGGCTGGAGCTGCTCAGCGCTTGGACGTGAAGCAGCTCACTGGGCTGGCACTGACAGCAGCAGTATGTCACGGGGATCCACACCAGGCTCCAGCACAGCTACTCTTGCAGGACAGCACATGGTGAAATGCACTTCAGCCACAGCAAAAATGCAGTCAGGGAAGCCTGTCACCAAGAGGCCCATGCCATCTTCTCTGCATCCATCAGCTGGGTTGCGTGGTGCACAAATCACCCACTCAGCTGCTGCAGCCTCCCTCCGCCCTGTGCGGGACTGCTGTCTTTCCAGCCCTGATCCGAGCAGCAGATAGGCAGAGATCAGGAGTTTCTGCCTTCTGAACCTTCCCTCCACACTGAATGAATGTCTGTCTTTTGGCGTGGTGACTGACGAAGTCACCTCCATCCCTGACCTCCAGGGATGTTTCCTTCCCTATCCTGAAGCTCTGCACCCATCTGTGGACCTCCTGAGCCTACCTTGTTGCACCAGTAACATTTACCATGCACCTGCTAGGAGCCATCGATATCCAAGGAAGGATGTGTGGGGAATGTGGCTTTGTGTTGCTACTGAGACAAAAGCCAGTGGCAGCAACATCAGCAATTTGGGGGGAAAGGGATACTTGTGTTAGTGCAGTATTTGTGAGCTTGTAAGAAGCTGTCAGTAAAACTGCCTTGAATTCTGTTTTGCAAATGGTGACCACTTTGTTGCTAGGATTCCTTTGTGCCAAAAATGTACCTGTGCAGCTCCCCTTGCAGCAGCATGCAAGTGCATCGCCAGTGGAGGCAGCTGGGCCCAAATGCTTCACGTCCCTCGCCTTCCTTCTCTTGATTTTTAGTGAGCAGCTTTCCCATCCTGATGTAACATCCAGCATACATACGGGCTGGGACCCAAACACCCTTGGCGTGAAGAACTCAGAAGTATCCTGCAAGAGTTACTGCTGGGTCTGACGTTTTAGAGTACTGGAGGCTACTTCTGTCCTGACCTCTGCTTCCTTCTTCAGAAGATGGCTTGGATGCTTGGATTCATGAGGGTGAATGGTGCGAGGTAACGGGCTGCCTCTGTACGGTACCTCAGGGGGATCCTATCAGCTGGCATTCAGGTGGATCAGCAAGACATGTGCCATTTCATGGTTTGTCTTGTCCTCTGGCAGTCTCTGCTGAGAAGAAAATTGAATGCCTCCATTTTGTTCTCCTTACCACCCTGAGACATCCTCCGACAGCTCCAGTGAGGGAAGGAGGAGATTAAATCTCCGCAGGGCTTTAAACAACCAGACACCCAGCGGTCCCCATTCACTACAGGAGCACAGCTACAGGAGCGAATGCCTCCACGTTGGTGAAGTGACCGACGTGTGGCATGTGTGCAGGTTATTCCTGATCAAGTCACAGAGCATCTCTGCTTGGCTCTGCGTCACAGCCCTGCCTGCGTGAGCTTCTCATTCTGGGAGGAGCTTCATGGCAGAGGAGCAAATGGTGCATTCAAAACATGCATGCAGCAACAACCGTGCTGCATCTTCAAGGACTGAAGGGAAATTCTCTTTGATGTTAAATGGCTTTTTCCAGTGCCTTCTGTCCCTTGTATTTCTCACTCCCTCTATGCTGGCAGCCATGCTGAGAGCACTTTCTATTGGCTCAGCGTGAGCTGGGGGTAATGGGCTTCTCGCAGTTCAAGATGGATGGGAGGAGGGATTTTATTTCAGGCTCCCCAGGAGGGCATTTATGAGATGGCTGTTGTAATATCTCCCTCTTCCCTCACCAGGCCTTATTATCGATGCTCCGTGCGGTGCCCAGATTGGGTCACATAAAGCAGGAGCGCTTCTACCTGTCAAACACCAACACCTGGTTTAGCGCAGCCCTGCAGGCTCCTTCCTCTCTGTACTAATGAGCATCTCACCTAGGAGTTCATTTGGCCCTGGGAGGCAAGAAGGAGTTGTATTCTGACTCTTCTCCTGTGGCTGTCTTCTCCTTGGTCACCTCAGCCTCCTCGGGCCAGCCTTTCACCAGGATCACCTCAGGACTTGGAAGGTGATATCTACACCTGCATCTGATGTGGCTGCTAGGGAAGGCAGAAACATCTTGTTGCCCTCGCTGCACCATCCCTGTCTCACTGCACAAATGCTGGAGCCGTTCTCAGCACACCAGAGCCTGGTCCTGGTGGCAGAGCTCACCTCAGTTATGGTCAATAGCACAGCCGAGGGCTGGCCTGGTCCCTTCCGTGTTACGTCTTGCCACGTCCAGCAGGAGGTGGAACATTTTCCACTGCCCTCTCCTGATCAAGATGGAAGAGGCCACATAGTCAGATAAAAATCTGCTTTCATCCAGGCAGACCACAACCTGCCAAAATGTGTGATCTGTGGTTATTGATTGTTCTTTCCCTTTCATTTATCTCATTGAGATGTATTCGTCACAAGTATAAATCCTCAGAGGCAAATGAAATTGTGGCTGGTATTAATTTATCCCCCATTTTTAGTTCTTTCTTCTCTACTTCTATTTCTCTTCTTCCAGCCCGGTGTCAGTGTTTCTCCCACCCTTTTTTCTCCTTGGACAGGAAATCTGTGCTTGCAACATAAAACAGAAAAAAGACAAGACGGTCTCGTTGCTCACATGAGCAATCCCGAGCTGTGGGGTCACTTTGCTGTTGAAGACAGTGATAAGGTCACCCTGCAGCGCTGCAGCCAGCTCTGGGTGGACAGCAGGAGCACACCATCATGCCAGGCATTGCCGCGCATCTCTGCTTGCTGAGGCATGGCCGCAGTGTCACCGCTGCAGCGCTGTGTCACCGCTGCGGGACTCTCAGCCCCGACTTAGCACAGCCTTATTCCACCACAGATGAGACAGGCGTGTAGATCCCTTTTTTTGGGAGACGTTCCCAGCAGCGAGAGAGCAGCCGCTCAGGAGGAGCTGCTTTCAGGCCGTAGATGGGCTGGGAGGACTGCTGGCTCAGCAGGCACCTTGGCTCTGCCAGGGTCACTCCTTCTGCATGCTGATCCTCGCTCAGGTCCTTTCCTGGGCTAGCAGGTCCCTGTCCTCACCTGCCTCCTCCCTTTCCCTGCCTCGGTGACATCTGCACTGGTGACATCAGCATTCGGAGCGTGTCTAGGCTACACTCCCCACCTCTTCACCCCCTCCTCCTGTGTTTCCCTCTCATTTCTCTGTTTCCATTCGGGCCACGTCCTTGCTACCCTCTGTTTTCTCTCATTCTTTCATTTCAGACATGATAGCATTTTGCTTCAGCAAAATTGTAGCTCTTGAGGTCAGCCACCAAGGGCAAACACGTTAACACGTGGGGTTTCAAAGGACAGGAAACGCTTTTGGCATGATTTCCCTGAAGGAGAATTTGAATGCTTTTGAAATTGGGGAACTCAGATATCTGACTGCAAACCAGACACAGGCGATCAAACTTGGACCCCAAACTGTCCACAAAACAAACATTAGAATAAATTCATGCTGTTGCAGCACATTTTCTGCTTATCCAGCTCTTGCTGGAGTTTTCAAGGAGGCTGAAGCACTGAGTGTGACAGAAGAGGAAAAAGCCCTTTTGTCATTAGAAGCTACAGAGAATTCGTAAACATCTGGCAAAATAGTATAGACATTTTTTAAAGACTGACTCCAAAACAGTTTGGTCAGCTTCCTTTGAACTTCGCAGGCTACTTCTCCCCCTCCATCAGGGTCAGCTTGGCAGCCTTCAGTTCAAATTTATTCTGGCAGCCCTAATTAGAAGTGGACAAAACAAGAGGTATGTAATTGCCACCATAGCCATCTGTGCGCTGTAAGCAGCAAAGAAAAAGAAGTAACGCTTCAAGCCCACACCAGCATGCACCCACTTTTGGACGACTGCTGATTAGTAACGGATGACAACAGCCAGCTAGGTAATGACGTGCTTTGCTGAAGCTTTGGCAGGGTTTGTCTGAACATTGCGTCTAGAGCTGCATGTGGGATTGCCCCCGGCAGTACCACTGGAAGTGCGAGGGGCGCCTCGGAGCACACACAACACCCACAGCCTTGTGCTGATGAGTGACGCTTGGCTTTATGAAGACAGCTGTCTTGCATAAGTTAATGGGATATTTAGCCATTAGATTGGCAGAGTTCTGCAGGAATAATTACTAGATTTAACACTATCCACTGGATTTAAGCATAAAATCACCGCTGGTAACATTTACAGTTGGCACAAACGTTACCAGGCTGGTCTGTAATGATGAGATGAGCACAGCCCTACAGAGGGATCTGCTTCATTTGATAATTCCGTTATTAAATCCAAATCCAAAGTTACACGCTTCAGGGTGGAGAGTACAGCCAACCCTTTAGCTGTCCTTGAAACAACTCAAAAAATACTTAGGAGCAAAGTGGGTGAATGGTTGAATATACACTCCCAGAGTGGTGCTGGGCCAAAATCTCCTAATGTAACTCTTGGAGATTTATAAAAGGGAAAATGTGTGGGGATTTTGTGTTAGGGTATGATGCCAGTGAAAGAAGTGCTGAAGTCCCTTGCAGGGTACATATTAAGAAGGATCTCAAGGTGCCAGAGAGAGAGCAGAGCACCAAACAGCTGGAAAAAATAGCTGTGCAGTGAAGGACTTTGAGACTTTGACCCGTTTAATTTGGAAAAAGAAAACTGAGAGGTGTCATAATTAGAATGGAGAGGCACCTTCAGAGAGAGGAGGCAGCAGTATGAAAGGAGTCTTTCGTCACATGGAGAATGGAAATCCCCACTTCCATCAGTGGGGGCTAAAGTGGGAGAATATTACAATGGCAGTAGAGGTCCATCATCAGAACAAATTGCAGAAGAGATTGCAGGTTCTTATTTGCTTTTGTCTATAAATTAAAGCAGCATGTCTTTATGGAAGATGAGATTTTACCTCCCACCAGCTGGGCTGGATGTAGGACTGTAGTGAAATTGCATTGCCTGGGATGTACAGGAGCTAAGCGCAGTGCCTGCTGGTCTTAAGCTGTAAATGTAGTTTGGATCATAACAGATGCTGACAGGAGAAATTCCTGGACTACCCGGGAGTTCTAAAGTACCATTGTACCGTAACCACCCCAGCCATCACCTAGGGACAGCCTAGGGTCAGTGGGTGAGTCCAGCTACCGGAGCCTCCACGGATAAAACTGAGGAGCTGGAGGTTTGAGGTAGGCACCCACAAACCTGGGCTGGTGGAATCAGTCTGGGCTTCTCCCAGCATCCCTTCCTCCCCCTCTAACCAGGGGGTGCTCGCATAGGGGTGCAGGGATGCCCAGCCCTCTCCAGCCTGGGCCCCAGGAGACTCATTAGTTCTTATGCACCCGTCATGAGGAAGGGAGCAGGCACACATGTCACCCACAAACAGGTCGTTCTTACCGTTCAAACGTGCCTTCTAAGGAGATACCGTGGCTTGGTGGGGGGTGGTGTTAATTTTTTGCCTTCTTGGCCACCCTGAATGCAGTTGCTTGTAAGCTCACTTAGGATCGTTACCAGTTACAACCCAGCTGCCTGCATTTTCATGCTGGTCACTCACAAGGAGTCCAGAGAGGGGTGAGAGCCAAAACCCCGGCCGCCCGGCCCTCTAGCCCCTGGCCACGCTCTACTCCGACTGCCAAGTGCAAACCCACGCACTCTCCCTCTGTTCTCTCCCCACCCCTTTACACTAGGCAAGATGAACAGCCCAGCTCTGCACGCTGTCACAAGGCAAAGTACTTTGTAGTGATTTTAATGACTGCTGCTGCCGCCAGAAGCCGAGCTGGCTGCTGCGGAGCTGGGACAAGCGCGGGGTGGGAGTGCCGGCTCCACGCAGGTCCCTGCATACCGGCGTTTGATCTTAGGCATCTGCCATCCTAGGGTGGCTTTGAAGGCAATTGTCCTTTCAGCGACTGCCTGGGTGCTTTATCATTTGCAAACTAAGTTCTGCACAGAAGTTTATTGAAGCAGAAAGAACCAAAATGCTGCCGGCCTGGAAACTCCTGTCTGCTGCAGGTGTCAGTCGAATTTCCAGTTCTCTGTTGGCAGCTAGGGCTTTCCAGACTATTTTCCAGCAACTGCATCAACTAATTAAATAGCACCTATCATTTAGTGTCTTGGAAGACTCCACGCCACCAGACAATGAACAGAGCGTGGGAGAACACGGAGCTGCCTCTCCATTTTGAGTGGGACACACATCCAGCGCTCTGCCTGAGGTTTTTTTGGAGAGGACAGGCTGAAAAGCCCCAGTGCAAAGGCAGAGTGGGACCAAGGGCAGCGCGGGGCAGGGCTGCCCCAACCTCTTGTTTTGGCTTAGAGACCCAAATCTGTGAGGCCTAGCTCGCAGGCAAGGTACCTGGTGACTGAGTTTTCGCCTATTCTGGGACAGTCGCTGCTTGGCTCTGGCCTTCTGTCGGGCACGCTGTCCTCGATTTCCTCAGTTACATTTCTCTGCTAACATTTTCCAGGAGTTATGGTTTTGCTCCACATCAAAACGGCACAGAAGCCACAGTGTTCCTCAGAGAACGCAGCTTTTGCTCGCTGACTGACCCAAGTTATCATGGAAATTATTAGTTTCCTCGGGCATTTGTTGTAGCTGTCCCAAAATACAAGCTTTCTCTGTTTCGATCTGAAGCACTGTGCACGGAAAGGAGAAAATTCCATGCAGTACCACAAACACCATGCTTGCAAGAAGTTGGTATGTTAATTTAATAAAGTCTGGGAACCACTGGTTTAACATGTTAATGAATTTGTTATGCAGAGATGGATGGAAAGATACATTTCCTTATTAGACTTTTGAATGTCTGATGCTTCGATCATAATTATTTGTTATATTTCCTGTCTTTCTTACGATCACACTAATGGTGTTTCTAATACCACAATTGGGTTAGATAATTGTTTCAGCAAAGAGAAGGAGAAATAAAGAGATATAGGCCAGATGAACATAGTCAGGGCTTGAAATGGGAGGGACAGCCAAGAGGAGACATCCTGTTGTAACTGAGGACCTGCAGAGGGTGAGGTCTGGTTAGCAGCAAAGAGCCTTTTCCCAAGGGGTTTTGAACATGAAGGTCCTGCTGAGCTGGACTGGTAGTGCGTGTGAATGTGAGAGATCTGGCAGTGGGCACTACGGCCGCGTGTCCTCACTGACCAAGAAGGAGAGGAGCTGCATTTCTTACATGCTGCGGTGAAAACAGTGGAGGTAACCCAGCTCGGGCAGATCCCCTGAGTGCAGGGGGCTGACGGCCACTTTTGAGGTTATCTCCACAAAGATGTGGACCTGCAAGCCCTGGGGCTGCTGCCAGCCCAGCCCAGCGTTGATCAAGACTGGTGAGACCAGAGCCACCTCGTTCCCCAAAGTGGGGGTGGCATTTCATGGGGCTAAGCACATAAGGAGGCATTTGCTAGCTCTCAGGCTCCAGGCTCCAGTAAGGCCACTGATAACCCTAACCAGCAGGGCTGGTTGAATCAGTCCCTGGGTAGGAGCCAAGCTGTGGGCTGCAAGTTGGACCACAGAGTTTCAGAGAGCAGACAAGTTATTAGTCAAAGGCAAGCAAGATAAAGGAAAGGAGGGGATTGCATTGCCTTTGGCAAATAGTGCCTTAACTGACGCGGGCCAGCCCTTGCATGGCTTGCAGCACCAGGCTGACGACGCTTTCACTAAGTCAAGGAAAAGACGGGGGTTTCTGTAGTGCTTCAGCACACATCTTACATTACAAGACTGCTATATATCCTTAGCTGGGTCCACAGGGATTCCGTAGAGTATGAAACCGATGCGGCTTTGTGTGAGATGTACCTACGGAAACAACCTGCCGAGTGTGGCCTTAATTCTCGTGTTAGAATAATGCCCCACTGTCTGCTTCTGCACCATCCCAGTGATTGGGGTAGAGAGAATTTCACTCATGGCTTTCTTCACCTCAGTAAACTTTCAGGGGGAAAGAAGGGTGGAGATTTGAAGTTCTTCATTGCAGCCCACATTTTTGCATTACTTTAGTGCTTAAAAGCTCTACTTCCATGTAATGTCAGGGCAAAGAAAACAAAAGACAGTGGCTCCTGGTCCTGGAGTCCCCAGGAGCCCGGAGGGCCTGTGGTCTGGCCTGGACTGTGGTGTGTGGCTGTGGAGAAACCTACACTGGGCAGTATGGCACTGGGACAGTGGCAGTGGGTATTTGACAAGAGCTTCAAGAGATGAAACTCTTTGTGACTGCAGGTAGACTCAGGAATTCACCCTGCCAAACTCCCGTAAGCAGTGACTGCCTGAAGTAATTTTGTTACTTTCCTCAAGGCTTCTCACAAAAGGTGAGAGAAAACAGCCTTATTCTCTCTTATACTAAGGTCTTTTTGCTGCCCTACCTGCAGAAAATGTATGTACCATTCCTTTTACAACCTGTTCAGATCCTCTGCACTCATTCTGGCCACTGCTCTAGAAAAAAAAGCCTTAGCAAACAGAATATAGTCCAAAATAATTATTCTTCATTCTGACACATAAATATATACAAAAGGCTAGGGATAAGAATAGAAATTCTTTATAGGTTCTTTCTAAATGCGTCAGGAAGAATCAGGAGCCAAATTCTGCCCTTAGTTGCTGCAGATGAATGGTGTAGCTCCTTAAAATAAATAAAATTGCTCTGCACTTACACAATGTCAGATTAGAAGCTATGAAATCAAAACCTAACCCTGTGAAGTCTAGTTTGGCAGTGCTCACAGCGAGCCATAAAAACTGCCACAGTTACTCAGAAGTGACTCTCTGTTCCAGAAAAGCAAGCAGTATTGAATCTGATCTGATAGCCCTGCAAGGTTAGGTGCCAGTGCTTCCATCTCATTGAGAAAACAGTAAATTCCTTCGAGTGGCACCACGCTATTATCTCCTGAGTCATAAGATGCTGGCTGCTTCAAGCTTGCTTACTGAATCCTGACTGCTCTGGGCCTGAGAGAAGCTGTACTGGGGGAGAACTTTGTCCCAGGAGAAAAAGAGAAGACATTCCCCAAACCTAGCATCTGCTGGCATCTACGAAGTAGTTTGATGCATTAGAGGTGGCCCCTTGGGAGAAGGAGTAGCTGTGTGCTTCTATTTTTGCACGAAATCAGGCCCGGCAGAGGGCATGATGATGCACGAGTATCAGCGTGTGTCTGCTTTCTCGCTGTCATGTTCTCAGAGTCAGGGGGAGGCGAAGGATGGTGGCGATGAGAGGGATGCATTCAGCCCTCCACATTACCAGCCTGCTGAGCAGGGAGTCCCATGTCATGCACTTTCTCCAGACCGACTGCTGCCAGCCAGGAGCATAACCCACTCTGCTGCTGCTCTTTGCAGAGGGACAGCTCTGTTTCCGCTAGCTGCTTGGCTGGATTTCGTGTTTTTTATTATAGCCCAACATAGCATGACAATGCAGCTGATTCACTGCAACATCGCTGGTGTAAGGACCGCAATCGCATCATCTTGGTGAGAACAGTGGGAGTATGAGCGTGTGAACTCCCCTTCCGCTCCCAGCCTGACTTCTGTGACTTCAAAGAGAGGGATGTGTTACATTTTAAATGTTCACTCACATACCCTTAGCTCTAGCGCTTCAACCTTTCAGGTGTTTAGCTAGGAGTTTGTCTTCTCACCAGCCTGAAGCTATACCGCATCCTGCTATAATCCTGACAATTTTTTCAAATAAATGTGCTTGAATCTGGTAATTTTCCTGATGGCTCGCCTCCAAGCAAATGGTGTCGATCACTCAGTAGGTTACAGGGCTGGGACTGAGTCAGCTCTGACTCAGGCAGCAGCTCCAGCTCTGCCAGACACTGGTGCCCTGTGTTGGTGCAACCCACGGAGCCGTGGTCCCACGAAGAATGCTGCAGCATGGTGCAGCAAGCCCCCAAGGCACAGGGGCAAGCCCACAGCCCTGCTGCAAAACCTTCTTGGCCTTGTAGGAAGATGTGTAGATGGGGATGGGTGCCGGCTCCTCGCAGTGTGGAGGATCTGCGGACCCGTCTGACCTCCATCGAGGCGCCCATCTGACCTGGGTGCAGGCACAGCAAGGCACTGCCACCGAAGGACTTCTTCCCTCCTGGGAGCTGGGGGAAGCAAGGAAGCAGTTCTGTCCAGAGACCTCTGTCCCTGGCACAATGTTTCTGGCCAAACAGTTTATATTCCCATTTCTTTGAAGAAATGGTGTCCCCATCCTCAGGCAGTCGAGAGCAAACCCAGATGCAGTCTGGACAGCAAAAGGCACCGTGGGCTATGTAAAGCAGCGCAACTGACAGGTTCCTCTCTTTGTCTTTCTTGCCTCCGTCCCTGGCGGTGTGATTTGAAGCAACGCCCCGTGAAGCAGTCCCTGAGCGCCTGCATGTGCAGAGAGTCCCACTGGAAATGCCTCCTCCTCTCCATCCTCATGTACGGCTGCCTGGGAGCGGTGGCCTGGTGTCAGCTGGCCCGGGTCACCAAGCTCAGCTTCGATAGCTCCTTCAAGGGCAAGTCCATGATCTACCATGACAGCCCCTGCTCAGATGGCTATGTCTACATCCCGCTGGCCTTCCTCTCCATGCTGTACGTGGTGTACCTGGTGGAGTGCTGGCACTGCCACGTCAAGAGAGAGCTGCAGTACAAGGCCGACGTGGACAGTGTCTATGAATGCATCAACCGCATGCAGCAAGCCACTCCGTGCATCTGGTGGAAAGCCATCAGCTACCACTTCGTGCGGCGAACCCGGCAGGTGACCCGGTACCGCAATGGCGACGCCTACACCACCACCCAAGTCTACCACGAGAGGGTCAACACTCATGTGGCTGAAGCTGAGTTTGACTACTCCCACTGTGGATACAAGGACATCTCCAAGGAACTCCTGGGCCTGGAGAGCCACACAGCCACCAAGCTGAGGTTCACCAAATGCTTCAGCTTTGCCAACATCGAGTCTGAGAACTCTTACCTGACCCAGAGGGCTCACTTCTTCACAGAGATCGAGGGGCTGGATGACTACATGGAGGTGAGGGAAGGCATGCAGCTCAAAAATGTGGACTTCAAAGAGCTTATGATGGCCTACGGAGACCCGGATCACCTCCCATGGTACGTGTCCCACTATGCTTTCTGGGTAGCAGCCATCCTCATGATCTCATGGCCGCTCAGGGTTCTCATAGAGTATCGGACGGCGTACGTCCACTACCACGTGGAGAAGCTGCTGGGCCTGGAGTACACGGCACCCACCACGACGGAGGAGCCCCTCTACCGGTACCGCATGCCCCGAGACGCCACGCAGGACAGCACGGAGCTGGAGTGGCACATCTGCACCAACCGGCAGCTGATCCCCAGCTACTCGGAGGCCATGCTGATGGACCTGGCCGACTCCCCGGCGTACAACAGCTACACGGTGTGCCGGTACAGCGAGGTGGCCCACGGCTGCGAGCGCTGCAACCGCGCCTCCAGCACCTCCTCCATCTTCTCGCGCCACGCTTTCCACAGCTGCAGCGGCAATTCCCGCCTGTCCCTCAACACCAGCCGCTTCTCCCTCTGCCGCGTCCACGGCTCCCACAGGACAGGCCTCTGGCGGAGCCGCAGCAGCAGCATCGCTGACCGAGGCTGCCACGACGAGCAGTGCTGCTCCTACTCCAGCCAGCTGGCTGTCAATGAAAACCCCCCAACCTACCACGACGCCCGCTTCTTCCCCGTCTTGATTGTGCACAGGCCGGAGGGGCACGATGGACAGCACTTCTACGTCAGACGCTCCTCCTGTTTAGAAACGTCTCTGTGATGGGCCTCCATGGTTTCTCAGCTCCTCCGCCCTGGGACAACTTCACTGCTGTGCTTGCAGAGATGCCACCGGCCTGCAAGCGTTGGTCTGCAGGGCAAGCTTCGGATTTCGGTTCTTCTCCCTGCCATTGCATGAGGATATGGTCACCCTGACATGTGGCCAACCTCATTTCCAAATCGTGTCTCTCTCCTCCTGTTGGTCTGCCTGTTTTTTTTTCCCCCTTCCTTTTGTTCTTTCACTCCTCACTCTTTCTTTGTTCCTCGAGTTGCTGCCTCTCCTCCCATCCCACTCTTTCTTTTACGTTTCCGTCAGTGTTAGACAGCCGTTTCCATGGGAGGATTTATAAAGCCCATGCTTTGCAGTGCATTTGCCCTCTTGGATGCCCTGCAAGGTAGGAAACTCAGAGACAGCGAGGCCAAGCGAGATGCTGAAAGGCCTGCAGACAGCCAACATCAAGTCAGAAGGAGAATTCAGATCTGCAGGCCCTGAGTCACCTGCTGCAAACCCCAAACAAAGCTTTTTAAAAATTCATTTTCACCAGTCTTTTTGCCTCTTCCTCTCTCTTTTATTGCCTCCTTTCTCAACTTTCTCCTCCTCTCTCTCTACCCTGATCTTCCTATTTTTGTTTTCTCACTTCTGCTTTCCAATTTTTCATTGCAGCTTTCTGGGGTTTTGCCTGTGAGAGTGTCTTTCAGCCTGCAGTTGGCTTCTGCTGCCCAAAAATTAGGTATTTGTAGCACAGATTTCACTGGCCGCTGACACAGCCATAGGATATGTCCCTGAGAAGTGCTAAGGACTTTCACCACAGAGTAGTGAGACTCACGAATAAAGCAAAACGCATGCCCTTCGCTAACCTTGCCCTGCCCAGTCTGCGGCAGATGCTGCTGCATTTCCAGCTGTAGTTAACCTCCTTCGGCTCCACCAGTGTTAGCAATTGTCGAGAGCTCTAATGTAGATCAGTGCCCTGCTAGTGCCACTATTTTTAGGACTCTAGGTCTGGTTTGTGGTTATTTCATTCCTACCACTTGCTCAGAGCTGCAGGGGCTGCCAAAGGGGAGAGGGGCCAGGGAGGGAAAGGCAAACTTGGTGTTAATCCACCACTACCCACCCAGCGACAGTCTGGAGGCTCTTCCTGCACGGCTCCCTGCCAGCAGGCGCAGGGCCTTCAGTAAGGTGTGAGATCAGCCCAGCGATGTCACCCCCAGGAGGTGGCCGGTCCTGGCAGAGCCGACCGAGTGCTCCTGAGAGCCAGCAACCAGCCCAGGGCTTCTGGCCATGCTCAGGACCTCCAGGGCCTCGCAGGTGCCAAACCTCCATCCTGCAGTGGACGGCCACGCACTGAGGAAGCTCTGCGCCACTTTGTCACACGGACGGCGGAGGCAGGCACCCAGCACAACACAATCGCAATACAGTGACTGCCGAAAGCAAGGTGTTGTAACTCCCTACGGCAGGTAGGTCAGAAACAGAGCCCCCAGAGGGGCGGGTGACAAATGCTTCCTCCTGAGTCAGTTCTGTGTGTATCTGTGTGTAATACGAGGTTTGTAAAGTCCTATTGGTATGTGTAGATTATCTAGAACTCTGCATACTTATGTGGTGATTTCTTATGGCATCGACTGTTGCTCCACGTTAAATACATTTTGTTTCGGTTTGACGACTCCGTTTCGATGCACTGTGTTTATTTCAACTCCAGAAATAGAGATGTTGCTTTCACATGGGCAATACCTGGCTAACCTGCTGCGAAGGATGGCCCCGTCAGAAAGGCTGTTTAAATTTGTATGAGTCAATCTTTTTTAATGTAAACACTTTATGTTTGATTTATGTGACATTTTCATTCTGACAGCTTGGCATTTATTGCGAAAGACAGATAACACATAGGATGTGTGAGTTTGTCACCTCTAAAAAAGAATAACCATCTCAGACATGTGGAAGAACCAGGTTTGGGCTCAGGGTAATGAATATTGTTGGACTGGGGCCAAAATCCTTAGCTGGATAAAAGTCAAACTTAGGAAAAACAAAATCCAAACTTAGACCCACCGCACAATGACTCAGTCGCAGCCCCGATCCAGATCATGCCACCCCCAGCAGAGGTGAGGAGGAGAGGGTCAGACCTGAACTCCAGGCTCAGACTTGTCTCTGCTTTACTCTAATTCTGAAGATGGAGTAAATGCCCTTTCTTAAACCCCCTTTCTTGGGGTCCCCCCCCATCCTTGTTTCACTCGCACAGAAAGTTTAAACCAGCACATATGGAAAATCTGAGAGCTGGAGGAGGCTGAAGCCTCAAGAAACAGAGAGGCTGGAATATTTCAACACTGCTCCTGACTGAAGGAGGTGTTGGGGAGGAAGACAAGAAAGAAAGGAAGAGATGGTGGAATAACATAAAAGACAACAGAGTTCGGATGCAGCTCGGATAAATCCCACACAAGCAGCAGAACTCGGTTTCGGCAGGCTCGCCCAGACAGAGGCAGCATGTGCTTCAGCCCTTGTGTAGCTGCTGCGGCCGCCTGCGACTTTAAATGCCATGTCCAAGGCCTTGGCATGGCCCGCTTGGTCCCGCGCGTATTTCAAGACTGGGTGTTATATTTGGGCCCTCAGTGGCCACGTCAACCAGTGTTATTATCCGGCACGAACAAGCTCTAGCAATCCCATTATTATGATGGGCTGGGCAGAGAAAGGAGACAGTTTACGCCAAGTTTAACCTTTGCAGTGTCCTCAAAAGCCACTGTAACATCCAGCAGCTCTCAAGCTGCGTCCTTGTCAGCGTTAGAAAAGCCCAAAGGGTTTCTACTTCCTCACTCCCTGTGATCCGGCCCAACTTTGGTCACCCTTGCCACTGCTGCAGCTTCCAGATGTGGTGGATCTGGCCCCGCAGCAGAAGTGAGGAGAGGAGGAAGGCCCTGAACTGTCTGTGTGCCTCAGAGCTGTGTCCTTTGCCTGCGCGCAGCAGCACTGTCACTGGTGTCACGGCCTGCAGAAGAAAGCCGCGCTGCCTAATGCAGCAACACGAACGGCCGGGAGAGTGTATTTGTCCTCAGTTCCTAAAAGCATTTTGGAACCACCAGTTCTTTGATTTCTGCACAGCAGTGTTGCACTCCTCCCGAAGTTTTCCCACAGCAGTTTGCGCTCCAACTGGCACAGCGCGCCCGATCTGGATCCAATTTTCATGTGGCTCTTCCTGCCTCTTCCTGTTGACATAAAGCCCTTCTCAGATGTGCTGACGCCAGATCCCCTGCTACTGAAATTCCCATTGTTCCTCTGCTTCCAGCAAAGCTTTGCACCAGCCCAGAGCCTGGCCCGTGTCACGCTACAAGACCTCCCCACCGTGCGCTGCTCCTGGCCGACAGAAGCTCCCTTCCCTCCATCCCTTCCCCCCCATCCCTGGCCCTGGCAGGGTCACACACCACACTGGGGCCTGGCACCCCGTGCTGCTGAATTCCTATCCAAAATGCAGACGGCTCTAGGGAAGAAAAAGGAAAGATCAGAGCCTACGATTTGGGAAGAATGAGTGAGATTGTTGTGCCACAGTTTCTCTGTCTAATGGGAGTAGCGCTGCTGCCCCATGCTCCTCCATGTGTCCGTCCAGGTGCGCAGTGTTGCAGGGGCAGCTGCCGCGGTTGCTGTTGCAGAGCTGAACGCTGCCTTGCAACGACATCGCGCCGTAAGGTGTCTTTAAGCTGGGATTCCCACCATAACCCCTACAAAAGGGCAGCACCAATTTTTGAAGTGTCAGTGCCTTTCCCCACACCGTACCAGTAACTTCACTAACTCCGTAAGGGCAGAGATCTCCTCCTCAGACCCCTCACACCAGCAGAAGGGAGGCCAAGGCTGTGCCAGCCCTGCCAGGAGGATGGGGTTGGGGCGGGATGGGGTGGCCATTCCCCAGGGCCTGCAGACCCCACCAGAGCCTTGCTCTTAGGGAGCCGATCCCCCAGTCCCTCTTCGTCTCCGGGGGGGTTCCTGAGGGGGCCAGAGCCCAGGCTGCCCCCTGCTCCCCCACACACGCCCGAAAGTAAGCTGCCCCCTTTCCCCCTGCGGGCC
>VXAV01010003.1:77328-120340 GCA_013399715.1 Alectura lathami | reverse complement strand
GGTCGGCGCGGGACGGGGCGGGACGGGACGGGACCGGGCAGCGGCCGCTGGGAGCCGGTGGGGGCGCGGCGGGATCCCGAGGAACGCGGGGAGCACGGGCAGGCATCTCCCTCTCTCTCTCTCCACTCCAAAAATAACTTCACCGGATCGTACTTCTGTTCCCAGCAGTCAAAATAGTCAGATATTTAGAAAAACGGCACGCACAGATCCGCTGCATATTTTGACAACCAGTGCGTTCGTTTGCTGTCAGTTCTGTCTGACAACTGGCTGGTAAGAAATGCAGTATGATTTTATTTCCGAGCTGCCGGCTGTACGCCTCAACCCGTGCAGCCGTTGCAGGCAGGCTTGGAGGAGCCCAGGGGGATGAGATTGTTTCTTGCGCTGGCAATAATGTTACCAGATGAGAAATGGTGAGTGGAAGAGCAGAAGGAGGAAAAGGTGGAAATTAAAATCTGCATTGGCTTCCAATGTGCTCCTTCCCGATACCTGCGGGAAGCAATGCCGCAGCACAGGCTGAATTTTGTCAAAAACTTGTGAATTTTATTAGAAAACCCTGATTTATATTACTTCATTTCAGCTGATCTTACAGGGGGCTTATACTTAGGTGAGGTGGAGAATTACAACTCGGGCTGAACACTCATACTGTATATTAATTTCCTCCAGCATTAGTAAGTAGGGGAACTGGAACCGTAAAGGGTCTCTAATGGCACTTCTTCGCTTAATTGTGGTTAACTCTTCGGGAAAGCAGTCTGGGGAAGGCCAGGTGGTGTGCCTCTCCGTTGAGGCACCCGGAGTGAGCGTTTCTGTCAACGTGCGTGTGCTATCGCAGCCTGGCCGTGCTAGTTCCCTGTAGCACAGGGAGAGCTGCCGTGCAGCTCTCGTGTTCTGCTCCCGTACCATGCGCGGTGGCAGGGAGGATGCTTTCTGGCACACGCTGGGGTGTGCAATTTGTGTTACAGATGAGTTAAGTAATGTGAGATTAGATCATCCGCACCCAAGGTGATTAAATCCTTATCCCAGCAAACCAGCTGCGGCATCTAACCTAAAACCATCATCTTACCCGTTTTGCTGTGCTTGTTGTCAATTTGCTGAATTACTAGCACCAGACAGGCAAAAACACTGTGTACTGGACAAAGCTGTTAGGAGGCTGGGGGGTCCCATTAGGACGGGGCATGAAGTCCTGTAATCACTGGGGACTGCTCGGGGACGCTGGGCTCTGCAGGGTGCAGGGAGAGCTGGCTGGTGGCGCGGTGCCGGCTGTCCTGTCCCTGTCCCTAGAGCAGAGCTGCCCGTCTCCAGCTGCTGTGCTGACCAGGGGAGGTGGCACCTCAGTGTTCTGTCATGGCTCAGCTGAGGAACAGGGCTGCTCTCTTGGCAGTGCTCTGGTTTCCACTGGCCGGCTGGTTCTGTAGGGTTGCAAGGCGTCCTGCCAGCGACCAGGGGAAGCTGTAATGTGCGGTGGTAAGTGGCTGCACCAGAGCGGAGGAGTGGTGGGATAGTGTTGTTGGGTTTTGTTTTTGTTTTTGTTTTTCTTTCCCTGAAGGATGCAGAATCCACTCTCAGGGCATAATATTGAGCTGAGCCAGACCTGTTCTGGTCTGTCTGTCCTGTGCCACTGCATAGGAAATGGCCACTCTCCCTTAGCTTTGCATTTATTTTCCACATTCCTGTTTTCCCACGGTCTCCTTTGATCCTCTGGTTTCTCCTTTATTTGCCGTCTTCCTTAAACGTGCTTATCCAGCTGGCTCCCCTGTTCTCTCATGGTAACACATGCCATGAATTCACTCTGCTCCAGGGAAGCACTCCCCACCCACCACCCACGCGTGCACTGCTCCAGGCCAGATGCCGATCTCGACTGTGTCAGCGTGGACACGAGCGGCTTCACGGCGCTGGTCCCGCTGCCTTGGGTCCTGCAGATGGACCCCGGAGCCGGGCAGGTCGCTGGGGTGCACAGCCACATGGTGCAGCAAATTCCTGCTGTAGGTAGAGCGGGCTTTGCTTTCATGAGTTCTGTAAATGGCAGGGAGGCTTTCTGTAATGCAGAGGAACCGTGCACGCTGAATAACGTGGCATAATTGAGTCTTTCTTGCGCCCCAGCTCTTTACAAATGCATACAATGGAGCAAGCACGATGATCTCTTAGCAGCGCAGGAGCGCTGTAGCTGAAATGAAAGCCGGGGGAGGAGAGGGAGGTGCAGGACCATGGTGAGAATGTGCTCAGTGCGGCCGGACCGCAGGCACGGCGAAGCTCCCAGCCCTTCTGGCTGGCTCTGTGGCCCAGCACTGCTCTGTGGAACCTCACCTGCTGCTGGCCAAGCGGAGCTGGGAAAGCCCCACGTGGAGGCTGAGCACCACCTCCCTCCTGCCATCGCAATCTCAGTGCCTTTGGTTATTGCTGGGCAGAGGCGGAATGTGCTGGTAGGGTGCGTAATTGCCGTCCACCAACCTGGAGTAATTTGCTGTACTCCAACCCCCCTTCTTCTGGGGGTGGGGCGGAGTAGTATTTTTCTTTTAGGTATGAAATTTACAGGATCTCCAATCAAATTAAAGGTGTCCCAGGGTCAACCCGTCAAACTAAATTGCAGCGTGGAGGGAATGGAAGATCCCGAGATGCTGTGGATCAAGGACGGAGCAGTGGTGCAAAGCGTAGACCAGGTGTACATTCCAGTAGATGAAGAGCACTGGATCGGCTTCCTCAGGTACAACAGATGTGGAGAAGGAAGAATATCGTGGAAACGATTGCAGTTTTCTGCTGTCAGCTATAGCTGTGTGACTGCAGTGACCTCGGTGGGCAGGGCCCTTAGGTCTGCAGTCCAGCATGTGGCAAGGGCATAACTGAGAGCAGAATTGAACCCGCTGAGGGCAGAGATGACGCACTAGGAGCCCACTGGTTTCCTGATCGCTGTGGTGGCAGGTGCTTTGCTAACACTCGTGCTGCCTGAGACGTGATTTCAGGGTGAAAGGATGTTCTTGCCTTGTTTGTTCATCTCGCTCTGCCGTGCAGCAGGAGGACTAACGCCTGACTTACAGGTTTCTTCTCTCACACTCACTGCTCTCTTTCTCTCTCTTGAGCCGTCGGTCTGCCTGCAGGGTGAGGCTTGCTAATTCAAATGAGACTTCCAGGACTCCATTCCCTTCCTCTCCCTGGGGAGGAGTGTTTAGCACCTGAACCATCCCTGAGTTACTTTGCAGAGACTCTCCTAAGACATTGACTCCACGTGATATCAGGCCTGCCCTGCTCAGAGGCTCGAAAACTCCCTTTTGTAAAGCAGCTCTCTGTGCCCTTATTGCAGTAGAAGGTGGGTGTCGGTGAGTTCCAGAGTACGGAGTTAAACAAGACCCAAGGCTCTCCTCTGGCTCTTTCTGTGCTTGAAGAGAGCTTGTACAAGCAAGCGTGCCCTCGCTCTGAGGGCTCAGAACTGTTGACCGACCGAGAATCACTCTTCCATGAGCCAAGGCTTCATCTCCTCCTAGAGATTGGCTTGGCATTGCGTGGAGTCTCCAGTTCCAGCCACTGAAATAATAAATGTTCTGATAGGAAAAAAAAATCTGTGCCTAGTGAAACTGTTGCATAACGTTATGTTGTGGAAACAGTTTGTCTTGAATCTATATCATTTGCTTCCCCCTGTTCTGCTTTGCCTCTGTCAATCTGATCTCTTCTTGCCTCTTCTTTTTCTCTGCTGAGAATTTTCTGCAGCCTCAGGGCTAAGTTAGGATCCAGGTGTCTCTGTGTTGCTCTCCTTTTTGCTTTCTCCCACTGAAGCGGTCATTTCTTCCACCTGCTGTGTGACTGCTGCGATCGCTGTGCTTCAGAACGCGTGACTGGGTGGGCAGGGCAGCTGGTTCCACGTGAAGCTACGGCCTGAAAATCAGGCTGTGGTGGGACCGTTTTGTGCATTTCAGCAAACACTCTCCCTTTTCAGTCTTCCATCCTGAGACATCCCCCCCCTTCCCCAAGAGGTACTTTAGCATCAGGAAAGTGGGCGTCAGATCTGCTGAGGATCCCTGCTGGCGGCACATCCCAAAGGGGGGCAAATGACATTTGTACGTTGATGGGCGCTCAGAGTCACCTGTGTGCCTTTGGTAGCTGAGACCTTGGAGCTTTGGGACCAAGTTCTGCCTCATTCACTATGCTAGCCTCATGTTAGAGGCAGTTGAGGTGCTGCAGACTGCAGATATCCAGTGGTGGAACAAGGAGCAGAATTACTCCTCTGAACTGCTCGGTCCCTGTGACTGCTTTCCCGTGCTTGGATGCATCTCTTCAGAAGGGGAGTTGCTGAGCAAGGGAGAATGGCTATCGTATTCACTTTGAAATCACAAACTGAGAGGTCTGAGTGTTTTTGCAGTGTGAAATGCTCTTAGGATGAGAGTAACACTGAGCACAGCTGAAGCAAGGGGGGACCTCTTCTGACCCACTTATTTACATGTGAGGCTGTCCTGTCACCTAACTGAGGCAAGCCAGTCGGGCTCGTTGGAGGCGTGTGGTTTGGAGTTCCCCACTAGCACTGGAGGCCAAGCTGTCGCCCTTGAAGACTAGCTAGTCAGAACTCAGAGTCAAGGAGATGACCAACCCCTTCCAGCTCTCAAAGGATACAGAGTATGGGTTTCCTGCAAGGATATTTCAGAGGAAGGCCATCTGCTCTGCTGAGGATTCCTTCCATCCACTCTAGGGAGGAGCCTCTTTTCTTCACCGATTTTCTGCGTGCTTCGTGCTGGCTGTTGCCCTCCTCCCCAGAGCTGGCTGCATTTCCGTGGGTGCTGACAGTGCATCTGGTTTCCCAAACACTGTAGGGTCCTCTGGGGCAAAAACGTGCTTTATCCACATAAAATATCGATATGGCTTTTGACTTTTTTCAGCTTGAAATCCGTCGAGCGAACAGATTCTGGGAAGTACTGGTGCCAGGTTGAGAACGGGGGGAAGAAGGAAGAATCACAGCAAGTGTGGCTCATAGTGGAAGGTAAGGAGGAGTAGCAGTGCTGGTTTCCTTTCAGGTTGACCCATCAACGTGCTCTAGGTGGAGGTGATGAGAGTGAGTTGCTCCAGTGCGAGGCTTCTTTGCTCTGAACCATTGCTGATAACTGCAGTGTGGTCAGTACAGAGCAGGAGTAAGAAATGGTAGGATGGTAGCTTCAAGGAAAGGAGCCGTCAGTGGATTAGCCATCCCGTTTTATTTTGGCACACTGGGAAGCGAGTGAAGGATCTGTCATGCACAAACATTTCCTTCCAGCCCCTCAATGCACTGTTGCTTTGGTCTTCAAACAAGTCATAGGATAGGTTGAAAGGGATCCATGGGGGTCGTCGACCCTCTTCTGAAAGCAGAGCTGCAGCTGGTTCTGTGTACGGACCAAACAGGTCTTTGAGGGGAAGGTACAGCTTTAGCCCAGTCCTGTGAGTTTCAATAAGCACAGCTTCATGTGGCACTGTTTGTCTAGTGTTGTCTGACAAAGAACAGCTTCTGGGTGGCTGTCCAAAAGTTGCCCGAGACGGAGTGGACTGGTGGCTTCTCATTGCCTCTAGTTTCATTCCCCTTATGCCTTGATCGCGTCAGATCCTCAGAAGCTGGGAGTAATAGGATGGTGTAGTGCTTGGTGAGGCAGTGGATGGGAACGGTGTATTCTTGGGTGCTCTTCTTCAGCCCTCTGAAAGAGGGGGCATGGGTTGGGTGCCACAGGAGGTGGTGTGGTTTGGGTGGCATTTTACTGCAAAGGCCTCACTCATTCAGAGCCATGGAAACGTTCATAATAGTTCTTATGGGAGGTGACATGCTTACCTGCTGCTGTCTTCCATGAGTTCTGGGAGTTTGTCTACCTAAAATTTCAGGTGCAGCTCCATCTGGAGAACATTGTTTATGGCTTAAAATTTTCTTTTGTGCAGAGCTTCTATTTCTCTTCCAATTACCATGGCCCACTCAAGAGGTGGCTGCATTTGCATGATGGGTGCATTAGGAGTGATTGGGTAGCTCAGCATGCTGAGCAATCTGAAAAACAAAGAAACCCTTCTGGGCAGTACAGGCAAAAAATAACAAAGTCACAGAAAACAGCTGCAGCTGAGAACGAAGGCCAAAGCTTACAGCAGAAGCATAAGTCAGAAATGCAACTAGTCATTTTTATGAGAAAAGCAAGTATGACAGAAACTAGTTAAACAAACTGAGCGTGTAGTCATGTGAATTGGGACTTAGTGGAAAAAGATGAAGAATTAACAAGTAGTGATAAGGGGTGGATTTAAAACTGTATCAACTGTTAGCGTAAGAAAATGCTGATGAATGCAAAGGCCTATCAGTCCCACGTTCAGTGTTATCTCTGTATGCTATGTATTTCTTCCCTGGGCATACTAGCTGTGTCTAGAAGTGATTTGCTGTTTTAATAGCAATTGTTCACCTGTTTGACAAAGGGGCAAACTTTACTCTGGGCACATATGAAGCCCCCAGTAGGTGCTGACACCCTTCAGTGTGCCGTACAATGCCGTAGTCTCTTGGTGATCTTACTTACAGTGAGCTGGAATGTACGTCCTTGCTGTGTGGTATCTGTGGGTGGAGATCCTGTCAGGCAGCCTTTATCAGGCAGAAGTTGTATCAATGGTATTTGAACTGTGTCTGTAGTACAGGTAAAATGTTTGATCTTACGAAACACTCCTCAGGACTTACAAAAACAAAATGACTGAAACTGGTCTAGAAACTGGATTCTGCCCTTACCAAGAACTTGATAGTGTCCGATGCCTGGAGAGGTAATCCAAGAGGCATGCTGCAGAGTGTGACCATCCGAAAATAAGGATTATCTTTCTTACTGAACTTTCCCTCTGAAATTACACCCCTGACCATGGGGAGTCAGCACCCCAACCCATGTCCGCATGGACATGTCCCCTTAACACTGTCTAAAAATTGCGCTTTGGAAGAAAATTGTCCCTGTAGGATGGATGCTGCCTTGGAACAGGGAATACACAGGCTCATTTCCCTATTTTGCCACTGCTTTCCTGGCTGTTGGCTACTTGCTGCCTCTGTGGTGCATCTGTGAGATGCTGGCCTTCACCTCTTGGCACTGGGAACTGGGAGGCTCAGCGTGCTGCAGCCTGCGAGGTGAGCAGGTAAGGTACTTACAAGGGCAGTGCAAGCTCCAGAGCCGGATGAGTCAGCCACACTCCCGGAACGACGGGAGTTTTTAATTGTTGTCTTGTCTGATCTGGTTAGTTGCTCCCAAAGTGAGAAAACCTGCCGAGCGGGACAGGATCCTCCTGAGAGGTTACCTCGGGTACCATGGCAAAGGGACAGCAGGCAGGGATCCAGCTCACGGGCAGAAGAGACACCGGCATTTTCCCCTCCGGTATTTCCCCCTGGGCCTTCCTTAGAAAAGGAGGACAAAGCAGGCAGAGGTGCCACAGCTGGTGTCTGAAAAGTTTGTTCACTTTCATGGTTAATGTATGACTGCAATGAACAAATAAAGCGAGCAGGCAAAAAGGAGCAGTGAGTCATAATGATGGCTATACCTGCCCTGAGCGCTGGTTGTTGTACAGATAGGCACGGTCATTCCTGGGGCGACCTAGTTTTAGACCTACTTTAGTGTGTTCATTTACCTGCCACTCTAAAGGGACAAGTGGCAGGGAGGAGAGGAAGGCGCAGGGAAACTGCCACCTGAAGGACACAGACCGTGACGGGGCTGTCAGTAACAGACTGAGGAGAACATTTTTAGCTGTAGTGCAGGGGCAACGTCAAGCATTAGGCTCCTCGGCCCATTTCAGCACCTACATTACGTGCCTGCTTTTGGAGGAGCTCAACATCTGCCAGGCCAGGTGGAGCCACCAGGGCCTGTCGCCTCTCACCAAGGACAGACAGCGTGACCTAAGGATATGGATGCCCAGTATCGTTGGTTCCTCCTTCTGTCAGGTGATGCCTTGGCAGTTTCCCAAACACTTTCTCCAGCTGAAGATGCCTCATTTCTCCTTTCAGTGTAGACACGGTCATTAGCAGCTGTGCTTGAGTTTAAAAGGGGCTCAGCACTTTTCCAGGCCTTCATCTCCTCCACCAGTCACCAGAAATGGGTGTCACTTAATACTGATGGCCACTGAAACTGTGCACAGGTTGGAGCACTGAAACCACCAGAGGCTTGGCCCTGCCTGTGAGAGGAACCGCATCTCCTCCTGCACTGAACTATACTCAGCCATGACCAGCGGAGAGAGCCCAGCAGCTCCCGATGGGCCTGACCTGAGTCCTGTTGCACCAGGCAGGAATTTCACCACCGTGGCGGACAGATACTTACTGAGATAGCTGTGTCCATGTTAGCTCTGTGACAAATGACCCCTAATTCCAGGGCAGCACGGTTCTCTCAGTGTCAAGGATGCTGGGCAGCCTCTCCATTCAGTTAGGCTGTGCAGAGTGTTGTAAGTGAACCCTGCCTTTCACCAGGGGAATTCTTTCCTCATGCATGTTTTTTTTTTTCAACGTGTTTACAAGGTTCAGTTTTTAATGCATGGCAAGAAGGATCTGCAGCTGGGTTAGGTTTGGTTTAAAAGTGGTGGCAGACATGGCTACAGGTATTGACTGTTGCCTCTTTAAATTC
This sequence comes from Alectura lathami, assembly GCA_013399715.1. Taxonomy (NCBI): domain Eukaryota; kingdom Metazoa; phylum Chordata; class Aves; order Galliformes; family Megapodiidae; genus Alectura; species Alectura lathami. The sequence goes on along the minus strand of VXAV01010003.1, from coordinate 111,791 downwards.
CAGTATCTCTAGCTGAAAAATTGACAAAATACTGCTGTTAAAAGCTACTTTATAGGGGAGTTTTGAAGGAGGCTCAGTGAGAGGTTTTTCAAAGGCATTTTGGAAAGGAAGCACTCTTTTCTCACTGACTTGTAGTGGGAGTGTGTGGCCATTCACATCCTGAGGTGATCTAGCATATCTTGTGAAGGGCTTGGACAGAGTCAGGTTAGGTACAGGGGTAGGGCAGGTGGGTGTCCAGTGTTGGGCACTGGTATTAGTGGTAAAAAAAAAAAAACAGAGATGGAAGGAGCTTCTCAAGTTATTATCACTTGTCTGTTGCTTTTCTAGGTGTGCCCTACTTTACTGTGGAACCTGAGGATGTGTCCGTGTCCCCTAATGCCCCATTTCAAATGGCCTGTGCTGCTGTTGGTCCCCCTGAACCAGTGACAATTGTCTGGTGGATGGGAGACTCTAGAGTGGGGCTTCCAGACATCTCCCCCTCCATCCTAAATGTGTCAGGTAAGGCTGCTGCCAACGCAGAGGGTCGTAGAGCATCAGAAATGTGGAGAGGGAGAGGAGGAGTGCTCTCTTCCGTACGTGCCTAGTGTCACTGGGTAGCCTCATAGTGCGTGAACCGTCCTTGACTGCACGTTGAAGGCTGAGAGATCGTGGTCACAAAGGAAGCCAGATCACCTCAAGGGATGATGGCTGCCCTGTGTTTTTTCTGCTGGTTTGTACTGCACAGGCTCCTCAGAGCTTGGGTGTGGTAAAGATGCTACTGGAGAGGTGATGCATTGGGTGCCTCTTTTGTTCTACCTATGTGGAGGGTGTTCATGGCTTTTTTCGGTGACTGTGTGGGTGACGTTTGGCTTAGAAACCTGAACACATTCGCATGTAGCAGACGCCACCTCCTCTTTCCATGCACAGCCACGTCACGCGTTGCTTTCCCCTCTCCTCCACCCCGCTCTGGTCTTGCAGGCTTGCTGGACTGGATGCTCCTATCACTAAAATTTGACTGTCTCATGTCGTTTGACACTTCGAGCTGGTTGTGTTGTTGCTGAAGGGGGCTGGTTGATATCCTCCGAGACAGAGGTTTGCCCCAGAGCAGTTCGTATTGCGTGGTGGTAAGATGCCTTTCCGCCAGGAGCCAGGAGGTGCTTGTGCTTCTCCTCAGCCTGCTTTCAGGAAAGGGCGGTGTACACCTACCAGTAGCTATTTTTGTCATTGACCTCCTAGAGGTAACTTAATTCTAGTTACTTGTCCAACAGCTTTGTGATACTTCTCTGTGCTGCTATTATTCTCAGCAGCCCTGAGCCAGACTTGAACTAACTAGGTTGTGTGACTCAGATTCATCTCTGGGGCCTCTTCCTCACTGTTAATACAGTTAAGATCCAGGGGGAGTTTGTTTCTCTGCATCTTTGGCCATCCTTCAAGCTATCCAATCCTATTAAGCTTTCCCTTCAAACTTAATTTGTATGTAAATCAAAACTGGCTTTGTGATTTGCGACGGTTTTATCATCTGCTCCCTCTCTTATGTAGCCACCGGATGCTTTTCCAAGCTAGAAGTGAAAGCTACTCCCTTATGATATAATCTGCTGGTTGCAATGAAATCTGAAAAGAATGAAATTGAGAGGAGAAAGGCAATTAGAAAAAGTCTCCCTTCTTCCACTGAGCTCATGCCATGGTGCCTCACTGAACTTTTGATGCAATAGGGCAGTGGTGGACCTGAGAGGCCCAGCTCTGTCATGCAGAAGGGTGCTCAGCTGTAAAGAATGCAGGTGCTGGCATTTCACGTCTTTTACTTAATCAGGAGGAAGAATACAAAATTAACAGTTTTCTCACCTGATAACTCACTTCTGGATTACTTAGAAATTTAACTCTGTAAGGTTCTTTGGGGTATCCCTTGGGTGAATCTTGTCTTTGAACTAGAGAACATGTAGGAGAACACAAGCTGCATTGTCAGATTGCCAAGGCATGTCAGAAGAGGCGGTTGGTCAGGCATTGCTAGCTAAAGAAAGTGTCAGATCCTGGAGAAAGTAATGATAAAGTAGTGGTCAGAAAGCAAACCTTTACAAGGTTTGGGAAGCAGGCAGTTTGGCAAAAGCGGGGTTTGGAAAGTGGTGCTGGCAATGGTGCTGGAGAAGCAAGGGGGTCTTGGTTTCGGATGCTGCGTTTGAGGAGTGCCTAACATGTCAGGTGCTCCTCTGCTCTGCTGCATGCTGGCAGCCCTTTGGTTGACTCGGGTGATGGTAAAGAGCTGAAATGCTTTGCTCTTCCATTTCGTGGCACTCCTCCTCTCCTCCAGGACACCCTCTTAGCAATGCTGTCAGTCTCAGGCACTTGGAAGATGAATTGAAGGGCAAAAGCAGACACTGTGCAAGCTGCTCCATGCATTCCTGAGAGACCTTTTGCCTCCTAAACTGCATGCCCATAGTGTGACAGCCCTTAACTTTTCTCAGATAGGGCCAAGCAGAGTAAAAACAGATGCTGGCCAGGCACACTTCTCTAGGCAGCTTTGCAAATGTGTATGCAGCCTGATTAACAATTCCTGTGTGCATCTTGGAGCAGCAGGACATCAGTATGATGCCACGTTCAGGCCCTATGGGATGGATAGATGCTCACAAAAGAGAGGGTGCGTAACCATCCCTGAGAAATGTTCCCATGCTGATGCAGTAGCATTTTGCTTCCGTTGCCTTTGCACGTCTTCAAAAGCTGGACACAAGGCGAGGGGCAGGCGGGCATTAGCTTGAAGTCTGCAGCACCTGGCTGGAAGCTTGCCTGGTGGCGGCTGTTGAGGTGGCAGCAGTGCTCAGGCGGCAGGCTGCGGGCCAGAGTGCCGATGGTTGCACGGACACGTGGTTCAGCACGGTTCCTGCTCCAGGGGAGCTCACCAGCATGCGAGAAGGGGCCATCTTCTGAGCGAGTGCTGTGATCTGCCGTTCTGCCAGGTTCACCCTTCTTTTTCAGTGCTTTCTGAAGCTCCGAGGGAAGCTCTTCTACATTGCTACATTCTCTCCATTAAAAATGTGGTTAGCACGTTAATTGCATTGAAATCCACGTGCCTTTGACTGGCACCCAGCTCAGCCTTCCAGCTCCCTGTACAGCGTGAGCTGGATGTCACACAATTGCAATTCTGCCAAAGGTTGGAGCTGGCTTGTATCACTGTTTGTGTTTTCTTTCCTTCTCTCGGCTGATCTCCAGGTATTAATCAAAGCACAGTGTTCTCCTGCGAAGCTCACAACATAAAGGGATTGTCTTCATCTCGCACAGCCACCGTTCAGATTAAAGGTGAGAGGGTGGGCACAGGGAGCTGGGTTCGCCCTGTGTGGGGGGGAGGAAGGGCTCCCTAATGCGAGGGGCTGTCTTGAAGCTGTGGCTCTCAGCAGCCAAAACGATGCTTTGTGCTCTGCTGGCAGCTCCTGCTTGCTGTGCGGGGCCCTGTCCCAGGCTGCTGGAAATAAACACATCTGATTCAGAAATGGAAACGGGATGTCAAATAATGGTTTCTGCTTGAAAAGGGCAGAGTCGGAGCAGTCAGATTGTTCGTGAGAGATGCAGCTGGATATTATCTAAACCATGGCTGGGGAATTCTTTCCTGCCTGGAGATAGATGGGTCTTCTTAGTGCTAAAGAGGCCATTACTTCTGCTTGCGTCACATTAGATGCTGAAAAAAGACAAGGAAGGCAATCAGCAGTGGCCACTAATGCCCACTCACCCGCAGTGTTGTTATGGATTTTACTTTTATGTTCTTTGCCCTCTAGAAACTCATTCAAAACAAGTAATTCCTAGCCCTTGCATGGGCAGCTGCCATTCAGAGTCCCTAAGCTGATGCCAAATTTCCTCTGTGCATCCAGGTGACTGAAACGGGGATAACGGGAGCAGTCAGCTCTTCCCCTCCTCCTCATGTTGGGATCCTTCTGCATTTGAATTTTCAGTTGTGCTTTAATGCACATTAAATGGCATGATTATCAGTTCCAGGAGAGATGTGTCACAAAAATCATTTGTTCCAAAAGGTAGCTTATTGCTCAGCCTGAGTAACGGCAACCGCTCGCATCTATATCAAACGCACAGTTGTAGTAGCTAGTGTGCATTAAAGTGTAGCTTAGAATCCAGCTGTAGAGCTACCATTCCTAGGGTGTATTTTTCTCCAGGACAAACATTGTGGTTACTGCTATGCCAAGAATGCAGTGTGCTGTACTGGTAAGATTTGCGACTTAATTTTAAAACCTTTGGAGTTGTTGCCTTAAAGGCTTGTCTGCACAGGGGAATTAGTTATTGTGGAATATATCTTCTCTGGATATTTTTATCCTGGGATAGAGTTTAGTTCACAGAGCTATTAAGCTTTAAAAATCGCATAAAGCCATAATTGGCATAACATTTGGCATAAACAAGCTTCTTTTTTTTTTTTTTTTTTTTTTTCCCAGAAGTTAACACATTTTTAACCATAGATAAGATGATGGGAAAAAGGCTGAAAGTGATCCAAATGCTTCAGGGTCCATCACCACGTGATGAACTCACACAACCTATTAGTGAAGGACTTAGCACCATCATACACCTTTAGAGCTGAGGAAAGTGAGTTTTAGTGATTTGGCAGACCGTACACCAGTATGTGACATCTGCAGATACATAAACAGGTTTTGAATGTCAGGTCCGGAGCTGGAGTTGTATCATTCTAACTGTAACACCTCAAAGATCTGTCTACAAGAGTCGTTGTAAACTTAGGGAAGAGCTGAGGCTCTTCTGAAGAGCAACAGTTTGAAGATCCAGTACAACCCCTGCCAAAATTCAAGCAAAGCTTCCCAATAAGGGCATCAGCAGGAAAAGGAATGGGCACAGGCAGTGTTCGTTTGGTCCTTGACCCTGTAAACATGTAGACTTGAATGAAATTACTCCTGGGAGCAGTTGTCTGTGTGTTCACGGTCAGGGCCTCCCTCTCTTGCACAGATCCATCTGCTAATGAGGGCTCTGAAGTCTTCCTACAATTTATTAAACAATTTGTTTCTTCTGTGTTTCCAGAGGCAAATGTTTTTGCTAGGACATTTACAAACTGTTAACATTTCTTCATCTTCTGCGCTGCCGTTGTTGTTCATTATCTATTCTCTCTAGTGCCCACAATGTGCTGGGTGTACTCCAAGCAGAAAATTACTGTTATTGTAGCCCACAGTCCGCAGGGTGTACAAAGCCCCATTGTTCAGGCACTCTGCAAACACAGGGGAAGTTATCTCACGTAATCTTAACACTTAACCTGCTGTTTTTAGGCTGCCTTTGCTTTCCTTCATGTGTGCAGCTAAGACTTTTAGGGTCAATATCCCGTGTTTCACAGCATGACAAACCACAGCCACTGAGTTTTTTCCAGTGTCTGATGGGGAAGTGCATCTGTCCCTTCTGCGTGGTGCAGAATTAGGGGAAGGTGCTAGCAAGCTGACCCTTCACAGCATGGACCCTTCACAGCAGCTGATTACTCTCACTGCTAATATAGCTCGTGTGTCCTTTGGGGTGACAAAATCCAGTGTTGAAAATAACATTGCTGAACCCAAACGTTGTGAGTGTGTTTGCTAAAGACTGGAGGGCAGTGTTTTGGTGATACTCAAGCAAGGAAAAAGACAGCCTTTTTTTTTCTTAAAGACCCTGAATATCCAAGATCAGAAGGGAAAGAAACTAAGACACAGGAAAGTCTACGGTAACTCACAGAGAACTCATTGCACATCATCTGTCCCAGCCCTGTGCTCTGCACACGTATGTGCGTGCACACACACGTGCACTGTTGTCATCTGGGTGGCAGCCCCCTCTCCTGGTAACTAGTTACGGGACAACAAAAGGTTTACAGAGTTCATCTGTGGCACCATCTATTCCCTGCCCCCCATCCTTTCCTCCAGGCCCTCTGGAGACCCAGGCTCTGGTCTCAGCATCTCCTGCGTGGTGGCCCCATGCTGAAGCAGGACGAGGTTGTTCTCAGCTCAGCGAGATGAGGAGCTCTCTGGCAGAGTGGGAGCTGCAGCAGGAGGGCTCCTCGTTTGCAATTAATTTTCCACTGCCTCTTTTCACTGAACATAGCCCAGGAGAGGTGGAATTTTGGTCTTTAGGATGAACCTTGTCCTGAGGACCCTGGGTTTTTGAAAGAGGATTTCCAAGGGTATGATTTGTTGATGTGCAATAGAATAATTACTTCTTGTAGCAGTGTATGATTTTGAGAGGAACATAAGGTCGTGGGAGAGGTTGGTGTCTGTGAAACCAGCAGCTTTTCAGGAGTGAGGTGTTTAAATTAAAACAGAGGCTCAGGAGTGAAAAAGAGTGAGTGAGAAGTGTATCAGGAGGAAACGCTAGACGCCCCCACAGCGATGGAGGTGTCTGATCGGAGTGGGCAGAGGAGCAGTGCTGCGTGGTGGTAGGAAGCACAAATGCCTGATTAAATGCCTGTCTGGGAATCCTCATTTTTGTTCCTGGCTCTGCCATTAATTTATGGCATCAGCACTCCCTTTGTCTCAAATTGCCTCTATAAAACAGAGTGCCCTTGAGTATATTAACCCCAAGGCTGAGGGAAGTGTCGGTGGCCAATGCCTAGAGGCAGCGCGGTCATGGTACCAAGCAGCTGCTGCAGCCCCAGCTGTGGGGCATTGGGGTCCTACAGCGAGCCTCTTCCTCTGGTGCTGGCGGGGCTGGTCTGGGGGCTGGACTGACCATGGGGAGGGTTATTAAAGCCCAGATTTGTTCACAGTGTAGGTCCACAGGCAGGGCTGGGGCGTGTGTTGCAATGGAGGGGACAGGAAAGAGGGCTGGATCGTGCAGGTGTGAGCATCACCCACTGCACTGCTCTCTGAGAGGTCAACCGCTGCCTGTGGGGCAGACACGCTGCACTTGCAAAGAACGGATGTGGGTGGCTTGTCCAATGTTAAGATAATAGTTTCATTCACAACAGTCAGGGACACTCTGAAGATGTGATATCATACCAGTTCTGTCAGCAATTTCGCTGCACGATTTCTAGCCTCAAGGCTCTGCGCATTTCCATGTGAATACCTGCTTGGTTCAGCATGTGCTGAAAAGTCCCTTTGTTTCCTTCGCAGCCATGCCTCTGCCGCCTCTCAATGTGACTGTCAGCCAAGTCACCAGCAGCAACGCCAGTGTGGGCTGGGTGCCCGGTTTCGACGGCCGCGCTCCCCTCCGCTCTTGCACTCTTCAGGTACTGGGTCTCCCACTGACACCCCTGGGTGTCCCCTTTGGGTTTTGTCTCCTGCCCTGCATGAAGAGTGGGACTCCCTGGAGCCACCTCCCTGAGGAGCTTGCAGAGCACAGGATGGTACAGAAGTGGGGATGATGGAGGAAGGTGACAAGTTGGGCTTTTTTAGACAAAGTCAGGCATGTTGGCATGTTTTAGAGTAATTTTGAGTGCTCAAGATCTCTGAAAATCAGGATCACGTCTTTAGGTTCCTGGAAACAATGATATAAGTCCAACTTCAGGCAAAGAGTTTCCAGCATTATGCAGTTAAGTGTAAGATCAGATCAAACAGCCAGCAACCGAGTGTCCAGGAGAAGGGTCCCAAAGCAAGCCACGCCAGCACAGCCAGGCACACTGCTGTGAGCTCATCTGTGGGTGTGAATGGTGAGCCCCTTTGCTTTCCCCACCTGATTACAGCGGTGCTGTGAGCTGGAGAGGAATTTTTGTGGGGTGTTGCCAACTATGCAGAGGAGGAAGGATTACAAACACAAGGTATGCTGGAAGCAGCCTGGCTAATTTCCTTGCAGACCTCTTTTATTTGGGGAGGTGGGGAGGAAACGAGAGATTTCATGCTCTGATGTTTATTCCCTTTCATAAGTAAAAGAAGTCATCATCTTGATTCAGCTCCCTGGCAGAAAGAATGCCTGAATATAGCTGGCCCCAGCCTCTGTTTTTTGTTGCTGGTTCGGTTCTTGTTCGCAGCTGAAAATGCCTTTCTTCCTCTGCTTTACAAAGCCGAGTTGGCTCCAGCTGGAACAGCCTATTCTCTCGGGTTTGCATGCTCATTGGCTTCAGCAGTGCTAATCACCCTCGGACCTGAGTTCCTCCTTGCACTTCTGGCAGGGGGTGAGGGGACAAGGACATGTGGAACAGAGGCTGAATCACAGCAGCTCCATTTCTGTCCACTCAGCAGCCCCTCGTCCCCTTCTAAGCCTCACAGACTTTTCCCATTCTTCCGAGGATGAAGTTGCAGTGTCTGGATCCGGGAGCAGGTTAACCTGGCTGCCGACAGAAAGCTGCCTTTCCTCTAGTGGGCTTTGGCACAGAAATGCCATGATTCCTCTTCCGTCCCTCTCCCAGGGCTGTGATTTTGTGAGAGCCATTGACCCACATTTCCTTGTGAGAATGCGCAGGCTCCTGGCTCAAAGTGAGGGAGTGATTATGCTCCTGCTGGGAGCCTTGCAGGAGGGGGGGGTGGCGGGACTTGGCCCCAGTGGTGTGGCACTCCACTTTGCAGCGGTGCTCCGAGTGCCCCTTGTTCAGGCAGATTGCTTTTGCGAGGGATGGGGCAGCATGGGGCAATGTGCAGGCACTATTACCAGGAGCTGCGCTCCAGGGAATAAAGGGGGCAGATGCAAGACCCCCAGCTCTTCAGACTGGCGAACAGAAATGCATCGTCAACATGACAGGGTTTTGCGCAAAGGTCTCATTGTTTTTTTCCTTGCTTTGGAGGACATTGATAGTGACAAGTGATATGCTTTGCTGTTAGGGAAACTTGAGAACTGTTTTTTTTATCAGCCAAATAACTCAGTGGCCAAAAGTGTGTGTGGGAATGAGCAGAAAGGCAGGGAGGAGAACTGCTGTAGTCTTAGGGGATGTAAAGTCCACACAAGTGTTTCACTTTTGTCACTACAGCTTGCCTTTACTCCTAGCTTTGCTACTTCATATGCACTTGAGAAGAAAGTTGGGCTGAGCCTGGGAGCTATGCAGGGATCTCTGCTATTGTCAGTACAAAAGCAAGTGGGAACACTGAAGCTGTGGGTGCATTAAAAGCACACAGTGATACCAGATCTAAATTAACATCCCTGTTGCTTAGATCTTGTCTGGGGGAGGTGGGGTAGAGAAGGGTTGCAGGAGTGATAAAAAGTTCATTTGCAGTTTATTTTGAAACAGTTTAGTTGAACCAAGTCACTGTTGTCTGCCAGGCATCGAATCCACTGCATGGCTGAAAGTCTGTGAGCTTCTGAAAAAGAAATTGAGGAAGGGGTGACACAAGGCAACAGGAAAATTGATCCAACTGTTTTCATTGCCCAGACTTAGACAAGCCTCAGAAGCAGGCTGCTGGCACTCAAAGCAACAAGCACCTTCAGTTTTCTTTGGAGGAAATAATATCCAAGTTTGGAATTTTTAACATAGGTAAGGAAGAGTTTTAAAATGTGGAACCAAATTCTAAGCTGGTGAAAAATTGCTGTATTGCCAAAGTTAGGACAGTAGTGTCACTAAATCAGACAAAGGCATTGCTTGTGGCTCTTATCTGACAGCTCCCTCTCCACTATTTTGAACACGGCTGATGCCATGTCTATTCCCCCATGGACCTGCTTTTCATGTGGTAACAGCCTGCTCTGTTTCATGCTTGGTACAGGTTGCTGAGTCCCCCGACGGCCAGGAGGTCTCCACTGAAGTCGCCCCAGTGCCCCCCTTTGCCTACAGCGTGCAGGGCCTGAAGCACTCCACCAACTACAGCGTTCGCGTGCAGTGCAGCAACGAGATGGGCAGCTCCCCGTTCACAGACAGGGTTTACTTCCAGACCCTGGAGCTTGGTAAGCCAATAGCAACAAGTTTGGAAGGTAGCTCTGAAGCTGAAAAAGAGACAAGGATAAACTTTGCTGAACTCCTTGCTAGTTCCGAAATGCAAGAGAGGTTATGCTGTCAGATTGCTTGTCTGCCAAAAGGGTCTCCTAACCTAAAATGCTAATACAGAGTCAAATGTGGTTAACAGCTGCGATGCATGACAAACAAGTTGATCCAGCCACAGTGCTCCTGCATGCTGGGCATACATTCCACTGCTCCCTGAGGTCCTTGGGGTTTCAGAGAAAAGCAAGAGAAGCTGACCAGCCTTCACATCAGTGACTTACCTTGTGGATAGGGCCTGATTTTCCTGCGCAGTGATTCTATTCTGTCCTCTGCCTTCAGCTCCAAGCAGCACCCCACAAAATATCCATGTAATCCAGAGAGATCCTGGTTTGGTTTTGGAGTGGGAAGGTGTGGCCCCAGAAATGCTGAAAGAAAATGTCCTGGGATACAGGCTGGAGTGGATTCAGGATAACGTAACTCAGGTAACAGATCCAGGGGAAGCTGAGCCATTGGGCACCGAGTTGGAGAATGGTCAGATGACATTTTCTGGGCATGAGGGTCCCTCATGCCTCATCCGGACCAGGGGGCTAGATTGCTGGTGTTGCTCTTGAGTAAATGGACCTATTCTGATTTGCAGCAGTTGATGATACCTGCTCAATGTTTGGGCCCAGTTAGTGCAAAATTCCTTGTGTAAGTGGTCATGTGTAGGCAGACCAGTTTACTGCTGTTCCTTACACAACGAGGACAGCAGAGAGGGAATTTGGTTCATCCCTGCCTCTTTCTAGTTCTGTCCCAAAAACAGCTCAGAGTGCAGGATCTCTCTCCTGTGAGTGCACTGGGTGTTTCAAATCCTAGCAGCAAGGTGGATGAGTTGTACTATAAATCACAAAAGAAGGTTTCAGATTAGTTTACATTGTGTAGGGAGTTGAAAGGACCCTGTCAGGGCAGAAGGCCTTTCATTTGATCCTCGGTGTTGACCTTCCCCAGGTATCTGCCTTTGAAGTTCACAGCATTTCCTCTGGTTTCTCACTTCTTAATACGCATTTCACCAGCACCTATTAATGATGAACAAGGCTGTAATAACAGGCAACTAGAGGGAAGGGAGGCTTATTTCCTTTCTTTCATGACCCATTTCCTACTAGGCCAGTGTCACTGCCTTTCTAAATGGTAATATTGTGAATTCCCATTGAATTTACATAGTGTCAGGAGTCGGAGCCACATCTTCGTGGTGTGTAAGAAGATCCTCCACATTGCTGCAAATATGTTGGCCTTGTCTTCCTCAGTGAAAACTGACCATGAGATTCAGAAGCAGTTTGGGATTTGGTCAACAAGTTAAAGCAGACAAGACTCCTCCTTTGGATTAAAGTTGTCAGATGCTTTGCAGTGTGTTAGTGCATCTTTGTGTCTAAAACGGGCAAAGGAATTGTGCCTTTTAACAGGAGAAAAAGACATTTCTACGGCAACTTTCATAGAAGGGTCTCAAAGAAGGGAATCATTACACTTCCCATCTTCCCTACGCTCTGGGAAGCTGTTAGCGGGTTTTGAGAAGAGAAACCCAAGATCACACCCCAAATTAGTGGCAAAACTGAGACTGGAACAGAGGAGTCACAACTCCCAGTCCTTGTTGTAGCTCCAATGAAGTACACAGTAATGGCTTGTTTTAAAGGTGATGTTTTAGATGGTTTAGCTCCCTTTTCAGGCAGCTGACAGCTTGTTGCTGCTTGCTCCCAGGGGGAGATGATCGTGCAGGACACAAAAGCGAATCTCACCACCTGGAACCCTCTCAAGGACCTGATCATCAGGGTGTGCGTGCTGAACTCGGCCGGCTGCGGGCCATGGAGTGACCTCTTCCTGCTTGAAGCCCAGGAGGTCATGGGTGAGTGTCCATGGCCACCCCTTTGCATGGGGGAAAGAAGTTGGCGGTGCTGTGACTGCTGCACCTCTGCCACTTCTCCTTGTGGTGCTTGTGGCTTGGCTGAGCCACATGGCTTTGTACCTCAGCACACATTTCAAGCAGAATGGAAATTAAATAACATTTAAAGAGCTGGTATAAACAAAACAGCTTCTAGCCTCTGCTGTGTCTGTAACAGGCAGGGCAAGGGGAGACACAATAGAAAAGGTGCAAATGGAGGTGTGAAATCCTTCATTTAGGCTTGAGCCACATGCATTTGTGTGAGTAAATGCCAGACAACTAATGTAGGTTCTCTTTGATTTGATTTAAGGCTGTTCCTGACTTGTTTAAGTCGAGCCTGATTTAAACCATGGCTGCAGAGCTTTTTATGATGATTTTACTGAGTGTGTTTATTTTAAACCAGCGTGGCACTCCAGGGAGAGGCTGAGCTACTGGTGGAAGGGGGAGGTACAGCTGTGCTGTACGGCTTGGGCTCTGTGGAAGGGTGTGCTGGGTGCAAAGAGTAGGCGTGTGCAGAGCACGTTCCCAGTGGTAAAGGGCAGGCTGGCTCATCGGTGCTGGTTTGCTTGCCACTTGCAGTTCACAACATGTGGGAAATAGGAGCTGGATATGGAGGAAGTCAGGGCAGCCTATGAGGAGATAGGTTTTGTCCTGCAATATAAGCTGGGAACAGAACAAGACAGCAGTCTGTAATCTCAGGTGCTGGCCTGCTTGCTGCCACTTTTTTCACAGCCCACAATCACACGGACATGGATCCATTCCTCTGGGCTGAAGGCTGGCAGGGGGACCTGGAGCAGCGCTGCCACGCAGGCAGGAGCTGAGGGAGTGGGGCAGAGCTGCTAGGGGAGAGCTGCAGCCCTGCTTACAGCAGTGCCATTGCTGGCTTGAACGTGCAGGTTGCTCAGAAAAGCCCTTTGACAATCCAGTTCTTGTAATGGAGGCTGTACTGATGGTGTGTGTGAGCACACTCACTGTGGAATCAAAGCCCCCAAATTATTTAAAGCAGAATGAAGGGGTGTGGAGGTCCAGAGCTGACTCCACTAAAGGTTATATAGCTGCTCCATCAATGTGTTTCTCCTTCTGGTGTTTTCTGTGGCACCCAAATACAGAGAAAAGGACCTGAAAGGACTAGGAAATCCCTTTGGAAAATGGCCAGCCCTGGCAAGAAGCTCCAGGGAATGTATAAGATTTGCATATTAAAGAGAGCTGGAATAGGATAATCCTGAAAGCACAAAATGCTTGCTTGTTTTTATTTACAAACCACTTCAAAAAAGAAGTATCAGGAGTGGTGCATGCTTTGGCCAAGCACTGTCTGAAAGCAAGTATATTTCTTCACAGGCATAGCAGCCTGGAAGTAAAGGTTTGCTGTGGAAAAGCTGACAGGCCTGAAATGGCAGAGCTGCAGAAATACTGCAGTTTTGTTTCAGGCCTGGTAGAAAATATAAGTTGCTTCCTTTCCTAAAATAGCAGGCAGGCACTGGTTGCTTTCTGTGAGAAATGCCAGGGGTGGTTTCTGACCAGCTCCCAGTGCGGCAGCGGGGATGACTAAGCCTGTATAAACTTTAAGGCGTATTTGTCATCGCAGCGAGCTGGTAGGAGCTCCACCCTGCCTATGCAGAGATCTTGTGCACCATTAACAAAGAGTGTTTTAATATGTTCAGAAGCATCCTCAGCATAAACCTCTCTCTCTCGTTGTAGAGAGAGGAACTGAGTGGTCTAACTGTATTTTTTTCTATCTGTAATCATCATGATTGTAGGCAGAAGTCACTTGGATTGTTTTTTGTACACCTTGGTGATAGAAGGCTTCCTAAAGAAATAACAAGGGCTCTCTTATAATCAAATGGCTCCTAAATATTCATTTAATCTCATCTAGTAATACTGTCTTCTGTCTGCCTTGTGCAGTTGTAAGGCGTATGCTGCTTTGGAAGTGGGGAGAGCAGGAGATGGGAGAGCAACAGGGCTGGAGAGAGAGGGGCTGCTCCATCCTTTCTTGGGCTGCAGCCATCCTCCTTAGCTCAGTGGGCAGAGTGGGAAGCCAAGATCTGGGGCCGAGCAGGAGCAGTGAGTTTCAACATTCATCTGCATTTCTGACACATTTGCTATAAACTGTGGGATGGGCTCCAGACTCCTGGCAGTTTAGAAATGAGGAGAATCGCTTTGATTTGTTTTGTTTTTATCTGTCCTCCTTTTGGAGGAGCCCCTCCCTTAAAGTGACCCAAATCCCTACTCTACCGGGCTAGAGCAGACAGAGAGTAGATAACTAGCCTGAGAGAGGCTTGTCTCACTGTGGGATCAAGGAAACCTTATTGTTAGCTATCCGAGAGGACCTTTTGTATCAGTGTTGTTCCCTCCTTCTCCCCTGATTGTGGGACCCAAGTGATTAGCTTGGGAATTGTGGCAAAGGGTGAAGTTACCCTGCATTGTATTTCAGTTGCACTCCGGTTTCTGATCCCTCTCCCTCCTCGTTAGCAGCCTGGAAGGCCAGGTCAAAAGGTACAGCAAAAAAGGCCATCATAAAACCCAGAGGCAATAATACTCTGGGTGGGAAGAGAATGGGTGCCACTAGTCCCTGAGGGAGATAAAAGGCTGATAAGATGCTGATGAATAGGTGCTAAAGCTCTGATAATTTCTTGTAAGAGAAGAATTCTGTTTCCCTGAGCCCTGCCTGCTTATTAGACTAACAATGCTTCCCTGAAAACTTGGATGATGGGGTGTGACAATGCAACCAGTACAAAGCTGTAGAAGCCCTTTGCCTGCCAGGACTCTGCCTGTAGGAATCTCTCACTGCTTTTCACATACATCTGTGCAGAGGTTAATCCAAATCTCAGCCCATTACCCTAACATCTCTTTTAAGGACAGGTTTACTTACACTCTCATGACATATAATAGGATTACTTACACCATCAGAGATGACTGGTCCTTAGCTTCTGGTAAAGCACAGTCAACGGATGAAAGTGAGCAAGGGAGCATGAAGATGAAAAGTGTTTAGGGATCTGTTACCTGTACTTATTTGTTCTTTATCAAATTACAGATACGAGAGCTATACTAGATTTTAATAAACCTGTTCAAATTGGCATTTAGTCTTCAGCAATTTTATTTGGAGGAGAAATCTCTCAGAGAATTGGATTAATTTATCTGCTGTTTGCCAAGCACAGATATTTTTTTTCTCTTCCTAAGCATATTGCTGCAGTATCTTCCTTTCCTGGTAGCTTACTCTGATTTCCAGCATGTCTGTTTTTTCAGTGGAGAGGTTTCTAGTCAAAAATATGCCTAATCTCAAAGCAAATATTAAACCAGAGTGTAACCTGCATGCTGGTTGACTTCTTTCTTGACCCGCAGGGCACTTTTAAGAAATCTGCTTCTCTTTGGTAGAGAGACACTGTGAAGTTAAAACCAACAAACAGCACTGGGATGTTACAGCCAATACCAAGTCCCACCGCGTGCTTCTCTTTGTGGGAAGGGAAATGTAAACAGACTCTATCAGATTGCCATGAGGAGCTATTGTCTCTCCAAATGCTATCTGGTTGGCTTTTGGGCAGTACCCTGTAGCCTAGTCAAGGCTCTGCTGGCTGCCTCCAACAGGGCAAATCCAACTCAGCAAGATGGCTTTTCCATTTAAAAGAAAAAAGTTTATGTATATGGGCTGTTTACCATTGACGTCCTTCTGCTCGCTGACTGGTGTTTTCTCCATTGTCTAGGTGGCCAGAGACAACCTCCCTATGGGACATCGTGGGTTCCCGTGGCATTGGGTATTCTCACAGCTCTGGTCACAGCTGTTGCCCTGGCTCTTATTCTCCTTCGAAAAAGAAGAAAGGAAACTCGGTTTGGGTAAGGGAGGTTGTCCTTGTGTGCCTTTTCCTCCAGTGTGATTTTCTGACTGATTATTTTTTGCGAAAAACGTCGTGGTCTGAGTACAATTATCCATACTGTCTGTCACACCCTCCTAGAAGTGAATGGCCCATGTCTTCATGGCTCTGTGTGTCTTTTCTGCTTTCTAGCCATGCCTTTGGCAGCGTGGTTGGCAGAGGGGATCCAGCCGTCCATTTCAGAGCTGCCAGGTCTTTCAACAGGGAGGGCCCGGAGCTCATTGAAGCAACATGTGAGTACAAAGACCTCAGCGATTCTACTTGAGAAACTGTTCATGCTTGTACTACTCTCTCTGTGTTTCCCCTGAAACTGATGGTTTTGGGTCAAGAATATGGGAAATAATTTACTATGAGCTTTAGGCAGTCTGTGGATGATGGCAAAAGTGAAAGGCCAGAGCTGCTGTTACAGCATTAGTTACATGGCAACATTCACTTGTCAATAACAGTTACAGTCACTGTGTACTTTAGTGCAAGCTATAATCTCACCACTCCTCTGCTCCATTTTCACACTACAGGAACTCTTCTGACTATAATATATGTGATAGTGAAATGAGTATGGCTTAACAATATTAGCAGTATGCTTTAGACTCAGTTTGTTATGAGGATGAGCATTCAGCCAGGTACTGTGAGGGCTGTAGTGTACTTCAAATAGTCTGAGGGCCAGCCAGACTACTGAAAACTCCATCAACTTAAAATGAGGCTGTATGAACCAGTGTCCATCCAGTGTCCCTTCCGATTCCATTCTGTCTTCTCAGTTATTCACAATAGTTCTGTATTCCAGTTGCTCATGGTGTGAAAGTTGCTCTTAGCTGAAAGTTACTGGTCTTGTCGGTGGTGAGACTAGAAGACGTGGGAAGGAATTCTCTCTTTTTCAGGTTTTCCAGCCTGCATTACAGGAATCATACTGAAAACAGGATTAGAACAGGTGACTCTTGATGTTGCGCCAGAACATTTAAGTATCCCTGATTTGACTCTCTTTATTTTTTCCAGTGGAGAGTGTGGGGATCAGCGATGAGCTGAAGACAAAACTCAAAGATGTCCTAATCCAGGAACAGCAGTTCACCTTGGGACGGATGCTAGGCAAGGGTAGGAACCAAAACCTGAACAAGACTACTTTAGAAGTCTACTTGTGTTACCTGTACTGCTGAGTAGGGAGAAGCAATTGTAAGCAACTTGTTTTCTGTCCTTCTGCTGTAGATGGCATTCAAATGGCACTTGCCTTTCCTCTGGGGTAAAACATTTCAAAGGTTTAGCATAACCAAGGGGATATTGGCTAAGCCATACCTATAATGTGGCTCTGCAGAGTCACGAACTGCAGTGTATGTTCAGCTTTCCAAAGTACTGCTGATTCACTGGGGTGTGAATTTTTTTCAGAGGTTTAAACAAAGCAGTATTCACTCGAACTTCTGCTCTTTCTCCTTGCCAAGTGGTGCTATGGAATTCCTTCCATTTACACAAGCATACATTCAAATATACTGGGACAATACAAAGGCACTGCAACACCTCAAAAATACGTCGATTCGATTTCAGATATTCTCCATATGTCACATGGTTTGACAGGTTTTAGTTTGGGCTCTTAAAGAGGCACATTTGGAACAAGCTCTGAGTTTTGCTGGCATTTGTCCTTATTCAGGACCTTTGGGCCTCTTCTTACTGTGGATCTCCAGCTGTGTCTCCCACACAGGTGCTCCTACCATTTCTCTCAACTTTTCAGGTCAGGAAGAATGGGCAAAGTAAAGGTGGGATGCTTCTCACCTGACTTTAGCTAAAAGATTGGCCCAGAAACTCTCTGCAAAAGATTTTGAATTCAGATTTTCCAGATTGCAGGCTAGTGTCTTAGCTGTTGAGTCATCCTTTCCTGCTTCTCAAGCTGCAGGCAGTCTCTAGAAATAAGTGAAAGCATATAACAATAAAGCAAATAACTAAGAGAGGATCATAAGTCAGGGGTCATAAGCAAAAGGGAGCTGAAGTGTTTGGCTTCCTTTTTCCTTTATGAGACTAGTTTTATTGCACTCTTTTGACCTTGTCCCACTGGGAGCTTTATTCCGCTCCATCCTTCCAGAACAAATGTGTTTCTGAAGACTCTTCCAGAGCAGGAAGATGACCTTCCTGTAGAAGGTCAGAGGGCTGAACAATGCCTAGTGATTTAACAGTGTCAGCTTTTGGCCAGTTTATGGGATCCTGCTTCAACCCTTCTGGGCTGTCCCCTTAACAGGTGACAAAGTGGAAGTTGGCTGCAGTGGGGCCCTCGGTGGGAGGGTGCTAGTTGGCAGGAACTGGTCTGTGTTGTCAGCCCCACTCACCCAACCTCGTACTCAGCATACAGGTTAGAAGAGGGCTTGGCTGTGTTATCTTGGGTTCTTCTGACTCTGCAGTTGAGAAACAGCTCCAAAATACAGACGCAATACAAAATTGCTCTGATCCTTCCTCTTCTGTGGTCTGATGCACTGCTTGTGATTATTGTGAAATAACCTGCCATACGGCAGTACAGTACACTGTGAAAAGCTAGTAAGGTAATGCTTTTGGGGGGTGTGTCACGAGTGCCATCTTTTGCTTCCTTTTCTTCAGTACTGGAGACCCTCGTAGTAATGCATATTGTATGGGGTAATCAGGTACAGAATGAGGGAGAGCAAATCTAGAGCCAGAACTAATGCAAAGAGGCTGTTATGCTGTGGTATAAAGCCACTTCAGGCTTAAATAATTTGAAGACATTTTGACCAGTCGCATTTCCTCTCACCTCCCTTAGAGAACACACAAGGGTAAACTCTTCCTCGTATGAATTGATGTGTCATGCACACACAAGAAGGTGGTGTACATTTTGTCTGGCCAGCAATGATTCATGGAAGTCATTTCCTGAATTTTGAGAGATAAGGCCTGATTGTGTCTCAGATGATTGAGTCCTGGCACCATCACTGACCTGTCAGCTGTGACAGCTGTCACCTCCAAGAACAGTCAGCACAGAGAGCTTCCTCAGCACACCCATCCACTTGCTGCTCCAGCTAACAGCCCCTTCTCTGACCAGAATTTCACTTATCTGCCTTCCTCCTGATGCAGCTTCCCCAGAAATGTCTGCCTGCAATCCCAGCACATACTCTGGCTGCATCATCCACCTGGTAGAGGATTGCTTTCTTTGCCTCTTGTTTTTCCCTTGCTTTCTGGGCTGCCAGCACAGTGGCCTCTATCTGCTGGTAGTACTACCTCTTCCTAGGCACAAGTATGCTGAAAACTGCTGACTGGAGCTGCAGAATGAAAAATGAAGCTGGTAGCTGCATTTCTTATGCTTACTCAGCTTCCTTGTCAACGACCACTGGTGTGACCCTGCTGTGAATCATACTTTCTTCACTACAAGCTGTTCTCTCACTGGCTGCTCTGGTCGTTTCACAGGGGAATTTGGGTCAGTTCGAGAGGCACTACTGAAGCTAGAAGATGGCTCTTTCCAGAAAGTGGCAGTGAAGATGCTGAAAGGTAAGTGGGAGCAGAGCTATCTGAAGTACTTAGGAGAGCTTGTAAAGATTAAATACTGCCTGTCCTGTTCTCCAGCAAACATCTACTGACATTCTTCCATACTCCTCTCTGAGCTTCCCACTCAGCCCTTCTACCTGTGCTCTCTCATGCCTTTAACTTAAGTATTTTTTGTAGTGGAAGTTCTTCAGGGAAGGACCTATGCTACCTTAATTGGTTTTACAGCATCTGGCATGTGGTGATTGCAACCAAAAGCAAATCATAGCTACAGCTTTTGTGTGCAGAGGATCTCGTTCAGTTGCTTGGTTCAACACAGCGCCACACGATGTGGCACAGACAGCTCAGGCAGGTCTCCTTTGTGCCAGTGATACAGTCAGCAGCAGGTGACAAAGTAGGCTAATGCCCTTCCGATCCGTCACTTGAGGAGCATATGTAACACGGTAGCTAACGTTCATCAGGTAGAAATGTGTGACTTGAAAAGCAATTGATAGGTGTAAGTGAAAGCAGAGTAGATGTATACATGTGTTAACCTATGTTATTTTAGCCCTGTTGCCTGTAAGGCAAAATTAACTCTGACTGACCAAGAGCAGTCACACTTGCTTACCTTTGAGATTCAAATTGGCTGCCACAGAATGCCAGTTTGTGCTAAGTACACCAATACCACATTAGTGTGAGTTAAATCATTTCCTCCAGTTTCAGCAATAATTTGAATCAGTTTTGTGGATAGTCAAACTGCACACCTTCAGGCATCTGACTTGGGAACTCCGTATCACCTTCCAGAGGCACCTTCCTGTCTCCATTGGCTGTAGAAAGGAAATCATCTACTTCTGTCTTCTGAATCATATTAAATTACTCCCATAAAGCAAACAATGTGAATATTCCTGTACAGGTCTGACTGTGATCTTGCAGCAAGACTGGAGGACTCCCACTAAATTCAGCAGCACCAGTGGGCGAAGTAGTCTGCTGGACTAATTCTTGATTATATCATTAGGCTTCTATAAATCTGGAGTAATAACAGTGAGAAATAATTTACTCCACATTTATGCTGATGTATGTCACTGCTGAATTTGGTCCAAGCTCTCCACTACTGTGGCTATTTAAGAAATCTGGGCTCTAGCACATTAGAAGACTCCGTTCTGCTAAGAGATGTAGAAGTGTGGATCTTTCATGCCATCCGCGGCAGAGATGAGTTGGGCTCTGCAGCACTGGCCGGGTCTCCAGGCCGTCTCCTCTCAGCCTTAGCGTTTTCTTGAATTCTGTGTGCCATCTCCTCTCTCTGAGACTGCAGTTTAGATCCTTTTAGCTAATTTATTCTTACATTGTCAATCCACACATGATTTCTCTGGCTTCCAAGGAAAGTTGTTGCTGAGAAAAGAGCTGCTAATTGGCAGGTCTTTCCTGTGCCAAGAAGCAATTTACCAGATGTCCTCGATGTGTGCTTACTGCCGCCCGTCCCAGGAGGGAAGTGTTAGGCTCTGCTTTGTTGAAAACTGGCTCACCTAGCTACAGGTCTGAGAAGATGTGCAAAACCTCTGCAAAGAACAAGCTTCTGACAATCGCTATCTGTAACGTCCCTTGGAGCCACCCACCAAGGAGGAAAACTTACAGTCCCTTTTTTTTTGCCAGCGGACATCTTCACCTCGACTGACATTGAGGAATTCCTGCGAGAGGCTGCATGTATGAAGGAGTTTGACCACCCGCATGTCACTAAGCTGATTGGTAAGCCTGCAGTGCTGCTCGCTCCTATACCCTCCCACCCAGCCTCACGTACCCACCTGCACCGCTCTCCAAAAGCAGTGGTGGTGCAGCTGCCTCTGTGCTGCTGTAGGGAGCACACACTTGCTCCTTTCCAGGCCTAGAAGGGGTTGGAGTGGGTGGAAGTGCTCAAAACAAATAGGTGCAGCCCTCATACACTTGTAATAAACATCTCTTATTTCAGCCATTTCCCTGCTTCTTGCAAACATTACAGGAACATAGATAGGAGTTTAGAACCTGTCCACCAAAAATGCACATTTTTTTCCTGCAGTTTTGTAAGAGAAAGGTATGGTAGCCTGTAAGATTCCCCTTGGGCCTAATCTGTCTGCTAAAACCCCTCTGCTGTGTGTGTATTCCCTAGGAGTCAGTCTACGGAGCCGCCCCAAGGGCCGTCTCCCAATTCCCATGGTGATTCTGCCCTTCATGAAGCATGGAGACCTTCATGCTTTTCTGCTGATGTCACGGATTGGAGAAAACCCTTTTGTAAGTCTTTCTTATTGTAGAATTTCTTTAGGGAGGGCATGGATTTTCAGAGAATGGACTCAGATCAGTTTGGGTTTGGTTTCCCAAAGCAGTAGATGATCAGGTTTTGACACCAGAAGAAGCTGTGGTTGGGATAAAATGCTGAAGTATTTAATCCCATGCACATCGAGTACCGATGCCTGCTTTCCCTATAACCTCCTGTCCCTGCTCACTAACCTAGCGGTAAACGTTGCAGTCTTACCATGAGTGGTTGAATGTTTCCAGGAACAGAACTCGCCGTTGTTTCTTTCAGAACTTGCCTGTTCAGACACTCCTCAAGTTCATGATTGACATTGCCAGCGGGATGGAGTACTTGAGCTCAAAAAATTTCATACACAGGGACCTTGCCGCTCGGAACTGCATGTAAGTGAACCGTGAGCTTTCAGAGAAGAGACAAACCAGAGTGGATGGGAGAGGGATGAGAAGCGTTTGCACAACAGAACTGGGGAGGGATCCTTTCTGAGGATGCTGGTCCTTACATCGAAGTGATAACAGGTGTAGGAGAGCCTTGGCCATGGGATGTACGTGTGTGTGGTGGTGCTGTGGGGGGCAGCTGTTAGCCTTCAACCAAGCTTCCAGATTGACCCTATTTTAAAGGAACCATTCCATCATTGATTTGGACATACATTTTCATAGGGTTGATTACGGTATGTGTTTGTAATTAGTCATTCTAATGGCTATGTGTCAGCATGGGCTCTTTGTTCCACTTTATAACATAACCAACAGGAGAGAAAGACTTTGGCTGTGTTAGGTGAAAGGAATTTAAATATAGCCTGAAATCTCTATTCCTTCCATCTATTTTGAAGACTTGATTTTCAGAATATAAGAAATGTAGAATTTCCTGGAAAGCACATGAAGAATGGCTGATGTGGAGAATGTCCTTAAAAATAATTGCATGGTGAACATACTACACGATCCATCATTGCTGTTCATGTCGCCACACCAGGCCTGCTT
The DNA here is from genome assembly GCA_013399715.1 of Alectura lathami. NCBI lineage: Eukaryota > Metazoa > Chordata > Aves > Galliformes > Megapodiidae > Alectura > Alectura lathami. Next base: position 89,554 of record VXAV01010003.1, on the reverse strand, counting down.
TGAAAGAAAGAACAGTCCTTTTTTGTTCTTTCCTCGCTGCTTCTCCCCTGAGAATGGAAAGGAACAACCCATTCTGGCAGACAGAACTCTGTCTCTGAACAAAACAACAACAACCAATGAAATCTGCACGGAGACAGATTTCCAAAGGCGTCTAAATGTCCAGATGTACAGACAGGAGGCTGGTAGTCATAATGAAAAATGATGAATTAGCCTGCTCTGATACGTTTGAAAAACACCTACTGTTTTCCTATTTTAAAATATTTTTAAAAATACAGACTTCCTTCACAGGAAGCTGAATGCCTATTTCATCACATTTTCTGGGGAAAGCAGGGAGACTCCTTCATGAAACCTGGAAGCATGACATCTATATGGGCTTTACTTCTACTGCCTACCAAGGTGTCTAGGTTCAAGTGCGTGACAGAGCAGTTCGGACGATTAACCTAGCCTGAAGAGAATGGCTTGCGGATGTAGTTTAGGCAGTTGTAATGTGCGTCTAGGCAAGCGTTCTGTGTTTTTTGGGCGCAGGCCTTAGTGATAGCAATGAGCAATGCAGATGTCCTCTGTTGATCTTTGAACCTTAACTGAGTTCACTTTGGATGAACTCAACATAGGCCATCTGAGCATTTGCTTACTTCCTTATTCCTAATTATCTCCCTGTTAGTCCCAAGGAACTGATTTGAGACGCTACATGTTTCACAACAGCCATCAAGCAGATGAAGTCATTATCTTTCTGGCTTATACTCAGTGACTGCATACCTCAGTTCCCTGGCCAAGCAGTCCTGGACGTACCTCTTTCCTTGCCTGAGGTGGCCAAAAAATGCTTTTCTTAGTCATTAAAACTTTCCCATAGGTTGGATGAGAATATGAACGTGAGTGTCGCAGACTTCGGGCTTTCTAAGAAAATCTACAGTGGAGACTACTACCGCCAGGGCTGTGCTTCCAAGCTGCCAGTGAAGTGGCTTGCTCTGGAAAGTCTGGCAGATAATCTGTACACAACACACAGTGACGTGGTGAGTTTTGCTCTGGTGCATTTGGGGACTGCTTGTACTTCTGCAGAAGTGGAGGAATCCTGTAATCATGGAGAATGGGAAAAGGCCCTGGTGGTGCAAAAGGGATCTTGCCTTGTAGCTTGTGTTTGAGGGACAATGCCACTTCTGCCTTGGGTGCTCTCAGAACTCAAGACTGAAAATATGAGTGATTTAGGGCAGAAGAGATGAACCCTTTTCTCCTTTTCCTCTTGTCCTTTGGTCCTCTTCATTCTTCAGCTCTTACCCCTATCTTCTCCTTCACTTTTCCCATTATCCTCCTCATTTTCTTCTCTTTGGGCAGTCTTTTACTCCTTTTCCTTGCTCTTCTGCATTACAGTCTGAAGGTGACCTGATCTCAATTGCACACACTCATGTACACGTGCAGCAATTGTACCCCATCCCACCGAAGGCATTGATGGAATGCCTTCTCTCTACTTCGTAGAGTGAAGTAGATTGACTTCCTCCCCAAAACTTGTCCTGTTCATCTGAGATTTTTGTTTCCTTTCCTTTCGGTGTGGGGTTTTTTTTGGTGGTGTGGGGGTTTGGTTTTTTTGGGGGGCAGGGGGAAGTGTGGCTGTTGTTTTTTTCCTCTGATACCTTATCCACTCTTCCTTGCTGCCTTCTGATCTGGTTTTGCATTAGTTTTCTCCTTCAGGCCTGTGGACTTGCCTTCCCACTTACCCGTGTCAGAGTGTCTCTGAAGGGACACCAAGAGTGCCTTGTAGCTTGGCTGCTGTGTTGCCTGGAGATTGCTATAACCACTGCAGACAGCGTTCAGTGATTGCTGATCACAGTTACAGCAGACAGGGTTTTGCTTATGAATATCACTTTTTTTCCACCTAACGTACCTTGCAGTTTCAATTTAAACGTAGAAGTATGACAGTACAGAGTACAGCACAAATCAGTGTGAGCCCTAAGCAGTTTGTTCATTGCCCTGCTTAGTAGCTAAACCCTGCTTTCATTTGTGCCTGTACATTTCCAGTAACCCAGAATCTGGCTCAGAGAATTAAACAATTGATTTGTGAGCCCAAAACCAAAATCTTCATGTAGCTGGGGACCACAAAGCTGATACCATATCTCTTAAAGAACTGAGTGGGAGGTGCCTGGGGGAAGTTTACAGGTGGGAGACAGCAATAGCTCCAAGAGCCTCCTGCTCTACTGCAGGATGGACTGGTCATGAGATGAGATGTCAGCATCAGCAGCATCTGCTGGGTCATTTATTTTGTTTTCTAGCTAGATTTGGGCTAGCCCTTGCATCACTGCTGCTCACATGACATGACCCCAGTGAGCAGGGAACTCTGTTCATCAGTTCTCTGTGCTGTTCCCTTTCAGTGGGCATTCGGGGTGACCATGTGGGAGATTGTGACCCGAGGGCAAACCCCTTATGCTGGCATTGAGAATGCAGAAATCTACAACTACCTCATCAGCGGAAACAGGCTGAAGCAGCCGCCGGAGTGCCTGGAAGATGTGTGAGTACTTCCTCCCCCTCTGACATGTGGTTCCTTAAGAAGTTTGGCTTAGGGGAAGGAAATGAGGGTAGCTGGCTGAGACTGTGACCTGAATCCGTCCATTTTCCAGCACACAGAGGCATTCAGTAGAAAGTCTCCGGGTTAGCTATCAAATTACCTCAGCTGGCAGAGCTCCCTGGAACCCATGGTAGCTTTGTAAGCAGCTGGTTTGGCTCGAGAGTTTGAACGGTATCAACACTAGAAGCTCTTGGCTTTGTGGAAACTCTAACTGCGTTTCCAGAAGCTCACTGCTCTCTACCTTCTCAGGCCAGCATCTAAGAAACGAGTTTCATGGTACACCCTGGAGGCTAAACAGAAGAAAAATCTAGCAAGACTATGAGGAAACTAGATTGCAGAGACAGTGGACTATGTGAGCCTTTCAAACCTAGGTCCAGTTTTCAAAATTAGATACTACTGGCATAGAAATAGTAGGGTGACAGACATGGGAGACAGGAGTAGTTAAGGTTCTGTAGATCAGTGCCCCACCTGAAACTGCAGGTGGAAACAAAACAGGACAGTCTTGTAGCTATTGGTTTCAGACATTTCCAGATGTACAGGAAGCATTTGGGCAGCCTGCTGGGGAGCACCCTGCTGCTTGTTGCAGCCCATGCTCCTGCCCTAGTGCTGTGACGTATCTACAAGCATTGGCTTCAGTGGCCACTAACGCACCTTGAGTGTAAAAGGGACAAGAAGAAGTCCCCTTTCTTCCCCCCTCCTTCCTGCTATAGTGGTGGAACATTTCGTGTGTTTTCCTTTTTCCCAGCTTTATTTTTCCATGTAAGCGAATAATCTGTACTCTTGGTTACTAAAGCTGTGTGCTTTTGTCTTCTCAGCAGTTCATTTTGACTGTTCCCAAGCTTAGATGAAAACATTGTTACGCCACTGCTTATATTCATTGTATGTCTGCATTTTGACTGCTGTGAGTAGCTTTGGTTCCCAGTTGTGGAACTTATAGGATGTTAGAGACGCCAAAAATAGAGATTCAATGAGCTGTTAGGCATTGAAGAAAAACCCATCAAAAACAACTAAAAAAGTACAACCTCATTTTGAGGGGCCCTTTGAATGAGACCCAAAGGAATATGCCAGAAGGACCTCCCTGTATGTTTGCCCTTGGCTTGCGTGCTTTCCCTGGGCTTCTGCTGATGGCTGCTGTCAGAGGCAGGGTCCTGGTGCAAATGGGCTTTGGGGCTGATCCAGTACCGCTGGTGGCTCTTTGCCTTTCTTTCAGATGAATTTCTGCTATTCACTGGGCAGGGTAAAAGAACATGTTTAACTTGGTGCTGCAGAATAGGAAGTTTCTATTTTATATGGAGCATTTAGAGTTATTTCAGCCACGTGTGAAGGGCATAATTCAGGATTCAGATAACTGAGGCATTGAAGCTTCCTGTAAAACGAGTGTGAAATCCAAGAGGCTCGTAAAGCTGATAGCAAGTGAGGGACGTAAAAGCAAAGCAAAAGCCATCATGAAATGCTCCATTTCCCAGTGAAGACCATATCAGATTTTTTCCACTTACAAGTTTAACTGAGGTTGTCCGTCTGCGGTGTTTCCCAGTGCCAGCATTGTGCTTTGTTCCTGCTGTGTGGGGAGGAGGACGATGGCTCTGGCCACGCTCCGGCCAGGCTGGCGGGACCTCTTGTCCCTGCATGGGTGCTGGCACTGGTGACATCTCCTTGCAGCAGCCCTCAGGCTTCACAGAGTCTCAATGCTTTTCTCTTCTTCTGTGTCACAGCTATGATCTCATGTGCAGATGTTGGCATCCTGAGCCCAAGCTACGCCCAAGCTTTGGACTGCTCCGGTCCCAGCTGGAAATGATTCGGGGGAGGATGTCCACGCTCTCTTCCAGTCAAGACCCTCTCTATGTCAACATTGGGAAGGACAAAGAGGCGTTTGCCAGTGAGCCTGCCCTGCATGCCTCCTTTGGAAACACGGACGGTGATGAGACCATTGGTGGGGCAGCTGCTGCTGTCACGAGTGACTATCGGTACATCATGAGCCCCTTGTGCCTTGGAGATGATGCTGAGGGTGAAAGGCATCCAGATGGGCAGGAAGGGGAGGACAAAAGTCTTCTGTATGAGCTGGAGACAGAAGGAGGTAAAAGTTGTTAGTCTGTACATAGCAGTGACACTCTGCTTCCCTGGGACAGGATATGTGGAGCCGCAGTGCCGCGTCACCTGGGGCTCCAATGCCGGATCTGGAATGGCTTTGAACAGCACGAGCCGGAGCTCTTGGACAGCTTTGGCAGATTTCACCATCTGTGTGGGCTGCAGCTGTGGACAGCTTGGACGAACCACAGCCCTGACACCCTCCTGGATTTGGGGATGGGGAGCAGTAGGGTGGCAAGCTGATCACATCCTCCTGAAAGGTCAAAGCCAAGGTGGGCGGTCAGAGTCTGTGCTCTGGTCCTCCTCGCTGACAGCTGGAGCAGAGCTGAACACACTTTCTGTTCAGTCAGTGCTCACTCTTCTGTAGATGTTGTCTTTGGTCCTGGCTGCGTGACTTCGGGACTGGTACTAGTGGGTGCCCACACTAGTGGGTATGGTCATTCAGGACACCAGGGAGAATTCCTCTCGTGTTCCCTCAGCAGTGCTGCCTGGACGTCTTGCCTACCTCAGTGGTTCTCAAACTACGATCTGCAGATCTGCCTTCCCCAGCATTGAATTCAAACATCTGGCACATTTTATGCAGTGACGCTCGCTCACTGCTCTCTCAGCCCAGGGCTCTTTTAAGATATTTAGACTTGCAGTGAGTGATGAAATGAGGGGAAAAAAAAAAAAAAAAATCCAGCATCCATCTTCACCCCACATACCTCTTTTGTGTCTTTTTTTTCTGTTTCTTGCCAGTTCGGGCCTGACCAGACTTGCAGCTGGCCTTCAGATGGGAAGGGAGGGAGAGCAGCTGGCATGAGTGAGGGCAGAATCAAACTTCAAAGGGACTGAGAGGAAACTGTAGAGAGAAGACTTGCCAGCAGCATGAGGAAGCAGTGCTAATTAATGCAAAGTGCTGCCCTCCAGGAGAGGAAGGAGACTGCTTAGATAGAGAATGGAAGACTCATATCAGTTTCAGCAGGAACAGGATTAAGCATTTGCTTTAAAACAGGATTCTTTTAATCATTCTCTTTTTTAACCATCCTATGGCTTTTTCAAATAACCCAGTGCTGTAGCTGCTGTGGTGAAGGTGTGAAATCAGTTTGGGGAAGGTGTGTGTGTGCTGGGGGGAAGGGATCAACAGGGATATCTCTTTCTAAAGACAGTCCTTATCAAAAAAAAGCTTGAGAACCACTGGCTGTCCTGTTTAGGTCTTCTGGCACGCTGTAAAAAGCCACATCAGATCATAGACCCGTATCACTGCAGCCTTCCAGACAGGGCAAAATTAATGGTTTTGCTCTTTTGGTTTTATTTTGTTTTCTGATCAGCATGTCTGACTCACTGTAACTGCAAGCGCTTTTGTGGTTTTTAATAATTTAATATTTTAATGTAAAATCAGCATTTGTTTTGTGCAGTGGTTCCCAGCAAGGAAGTGCAGTTACATCTTACTCTAGTTATCCTAAATATTTGCTAGATCTTCATTTGTTTTATTTCCAATGTGCTGAAAACTTGGCAGTATCGCAAAACTTAGGATTCCACATTGCTCTTCCTCAGACACAAACACCACCGATGTCGTCGCTTGCCAAGCTGGCAAAGGTTGGACCAATGAGTCCAGTTAGACAGCGGGACACCCCGTCATTCAATGCCCAGTTCTTGGTTGTTGCAAGGTTAGGGGCTAACGACAAAATTTGGGTCTAGTTTCATCTGTTGCTGAGAGCACTTCCTAGGGAAGGGAAATTTCAGTCTGGGGCTTGGGCATGGGTCCTTCCTGTAAGGTTTCCTACCACACAACGCTGTCCTGCAGCTGTCTCGGGAAATTCGGTACAGTTTCTTGGTCACTGATACAAACTGCACAACCTTACACCCAGGCAGTACAGGTTTTTTTCCTTCATTTAGCTGGATCGCTGTAAATGCAGGTGAGAAGATAACATTTAACAGAAGCTAACAGAAACCTGCGTGGTGCACACGTTGGCAGAAGACGATGCTCCCTGCAGCTGCCTGGGAAGCGCAGATGTACATAGAGACTCTAACTTTGGGAAGCATGTCATAGTTTTTATGCATTTTTTTAAATAATAAAACATGTACTGTGTCTGAGTCCCAGCCTGTTATCTGTGGCAGAGTTTGTAAGGATGCTCCGAACAGACCCTCTCCCTTGCTGGGTGGGGTCAGTGGTAACATGGGCTCGTCTCCCAGTGAGCCTCAGCCCCAGCCTTTCTCCATTCACCAGCCGTAATTAAGCTGTTCCTTGGAGGCTGGGAGCGTGCTCCATCCCTCCCACGTGCCTGCAACCTCTGCACGCCTTCCTTCCCCCTCAAAGCTGCCTGCGCCCAGCCACCTGCTGGCAGCGTTCCCTGGGAAGGACAGGCTCGGAGGTGGCAGGTGAAACTCAGCTGCTGAGTCAAATGTTCCCAATGCAACATAAAAGAGATCAAAGAGACCCTGGGTTTCCAGCTTGCAGAGAAGAAAAGGTGCACCTCACATCTGTTCTTCATCAGCAAGCAGCACAGTGTGTGCCCTTGGCCTGCCTGCTCACACTGAGAGGACAAGTGATGGTGAACAGTGGGAGTACTCACCCCCATCTGCTCTGCAGGAAAAATGACTTCTGAAGCACAGCGGGGCAGATTTGGTTAATATTTTAAGGTTCCATTGCCTAGGAACCTGTCCCTTGGATCTGGTTCAAAGGATGATTTAATCCTTTTGTGTGCAGCCTGGTCAGAGCAGGTACACGCGACTGGGCTGTAGGTGGGAGAAGCAGCAGCGGAGAAAGAGCTGATGAAGGAAGAGGGAAGGAAATTGCAAGGTGGCATCGGAGGATGTGGTGCTGCTCCATACAAGGAGTAATGATGTTCTGCTGTGTTGGTTTTCTAACAAAACCCAGCATTTCCCCCATGACCATCTTTTTTGAGTGGTCCTGTATGCAGCCAGGAGTTGCGACGCTCCTTTTGGGTCCCTCCCAGCTCAGGGTACTCTGATTCTCAGCCTGGTCTCCTGCAGCTGTGCAGCCCACGAGCAGCTGCCAGTCCTGGGGAAGCTCTCCCCGGCTGTGGCACTCACTGGGGCTTTGCCCTCCGAGGATGCTGATGTCCAGCAAGAAGCTGCTGAATTTCTGTCCCAGGGGAAGGCGCTGCTGTGGCATTCACAGTCTGTTTTCAGAACACTTGTAAGAACGTCAAGTGCTTTGCTATTATTTTGACTGAAATGAGGCAATGGATTCAAAAGCTATTAGGGACAACACGTGCAGGCTGTGATCAGGAAGCCTTGTTACCATAGGAAACTGAACCAAAACCGACCACTTGGTCCAGGAACACTGACAGACGTGGGTTTTGGTCGCGTGGGCTCCATCACAGACAAGGAACTCGGCGCTGGTGTGAATCAAACCCCAGTCGTGCGCGGAAGTCTCGTAACAAAGCCAAGACAATGGAGCCCTCACTTAATGACCACTCTGGATCCTCTGGCTTGAGCCTATGTGTTCCTACATGTGGGCAGGCTGGGGAAATGTAAAATCTTTTGGCTGTGCTGATGACAGCACCAAAATGAAGAGCTGGGTACTTTGGTGCAGCGCTAGTTCCTTGGCCGGGGCTGCCCAGGTCCAGTTTCCTCCAGTTTCTTTTCACTGGCTTAAAATTGACCTGGGGAAATGGTCAGATTTGGTCACTTGTTGATTTTAGTTTTGATGAGTTCAGTAAGGATTTAATGAGAATGGATGAGCTTCCAGAAAAGTCTTTATAGGACCTGTGCCTTGACAGCCTGCTGCATGAGGGGATGGGAATTTGTGGAGAGGAGAGAGGGTTTGGATGCAGAAAAGATCTAGTTGGGACTGTAAGATACTGCACGACTTGCTGGAGAACACGCGTCAGTAAAGGTGACAAAGAGTGGGAGCAGAGAGAAACTGCAGGGCAGGTGGGAGCAGCGCTCTGCCCACAGCAATTAGCACAGCGAATTCAGGAGCTTGCTGCTTTCCTGGTTACTCTGTAAGACAGTGATCCTGGCCGCTACCCTGTCATTAACCGAGCTGCGTGGGAGAGCACTGTCGGCAGCCAGTGCATGCCACTGCAGCAGCCACTGCCGCCTGCACGCTGCCAGCATGGGCTGGAGCAGGGAGCCCTTGGTCACTTGCTGCTGCCTCTCCTTCTTCCCCCTTATTAAATTGCACTAAAATGAGCTATAAAAACCACTAAGGCTCAAATTTATTGCTAAATAGTGTGAGCCTGCATGCTGCCAGTAACATCAGGCCTAATAAACACATATCCCAGTGTTATCTGTCTGCATCATTCCTCCTTTTGCACAAAAGTACATTAAGAGAAGCAGGAGCCAGAAGTGTTTTGCAGGCATGTGGCTGGGTGCAAGAAAAGGGGCTGAGCTGTAACAGCCTTTCAGTGCCTGTCACCCTGTCACCCGGGCTGCAGGGTGTGCAGGCAAAGGAAGATGCAGTCCTGGGGGCTATGCAGGGGACCCCAACTGCACGCCAGGACAGGGCAGGATCTGATGTGAGTGCTTAGCTGCCAACGCCAACAGTGTCAAATCCTGACGTCAAGGCTCAGACCAGCATTTACACTGAGCAAACAGCTGGGGCAGCTCAAGACCCGTCCCCATTATTTGCTCACTCCCCTCTGCTGCAGCTCAGGATCCCAGCGCTGCTGATGGTAACGCAAAAGACGGCAGAGGCTGCATGCAAGAGGCTGCAGCACGGGCACACGTTTCCACCAGCGCTACTGCGGGGGTGGAAATCTCCAGCAGAGCAAGCACCTCACTCCCGACTGACGCCAGCCTGTCTGCCAACACTTCCACTGTGCCAGTGCGATTTCATCCAGGCTGCTGCACTGGGGGGTACCTGGGGCACCGACCTGGCTTGTTCCTTTAAGGGACTTCTGTATTTTCTGCACATTGATGGAGTCTCTCTGGGTCACTGCCTGCATTGCTCATGGCTGCTGCCCGGCCAGTGAGACAACTTTTTTTTTTTTTTGCAGGCATAATCAGGCAAAAATCCAAATGAGAAAGACTGGCCCTATGCGTAGCAGAAAATAGCCTGGCTTGATATTTCTCCATTTTCTTTCTTAATACACTCAGGGAAACGTTCCCAGCCTGCTGAGTCCCATAGAACTGCAGGTCAGAGCTGCAGCACTGGGACTGCAGACAATGGCTGGCCCACAGGGGCTTTATTTGGGGATTTAGCTCTCGCATTTGGCAGCCACTGTGTCAGCAGAGCAGAACTTACCCACCAGAGGCCGGTTCCCTGGCACGACAGTCACACAGCTGAGGGAAGCACGTGGCCTGCAGTCTGGGAGCCCACCTGGTCTAGCTTCACACAGTGCCTTCCTGGGGTGGGGTCTTTTTCCCTCCTCATGCTTGTGCTGAGTGCTGCTGAGCACCGCCAAGCCCCAGCGCCAGTCCCACAGCAGGGGCGACGAGCAGAAGTCCATGGGCTGATGCCTTCACGAAGCTGGCAGGAGCTCAAAATCGTGCTTTACAGCTTGCCTGTTTCTAGACGAATTTTTACTGGCATCAGAAATCTGTGATTGTAGAAAATCTGTGCATGCCTTCATTCCAGGAAGGCTCTAAAATTTACTTAGAAAAAGTAGTGGATTTCTTTTGTTTCTGTAAATATCTTATAAATGGTGCAGGCAATAGACTGGCACTGAGAATGAACTCTGCAGATAAATAAAAAGATGTCCTTAGCTCACCGTTAGTGAAATGGAGGTAAAATCCTAAAGAAGACAAGGCTTTCTGCAGCCTTCCCACGCATTAGCAGGGTAAGCTCAGATCTCCCACAGCTGTCTGCTCCTGGAGCTGCTAACACAGCTGGAAGCAAGGCGCTGCCTTGTTCTCACCACAGATCGTGGCAGGGCACAACAAACCTTTTCCTCAGTGCGGATGAATCTGCAGATAACATCGGTTTTCTTCCCACTCGATCTTCTGTTTGCAGGGAGGATGTTGTGAACTTCTGCTCGGTTAGATTGGTTTTGCAATTCTGTGGGAAGTGACTGAAATGAGACTTTGACCTCAAAGTGGTCACTTTGCTTCTCATTGACACTTGTTCTGCAAAATCTGAAGAGATTTCTGGTTGTGTAGTTGGGATTGCCCTGTGAGGCCTGCAGTAAGGTGTGGGGGGGAGGGGGCCAGCAGAGGTGCCTCTGGCGACTGCCAGCCCCCTGGCAGCTTCTCTGGGTGCATCTCAGTGAAATGCAAAATGCGCAAGCAGAGGCTCTGAGTAGATGCCTTAGGGTGCCCCTGGTTGGGATGGGGGCAGAGCACTGGCCTCAGCCCTGCCTGCCACCTGCCTCTGCTCTGGTGCTGGCAGGGTGCGGAGCCTGCAGGGCACAGATGTAGTTTGTCTTTTAGCACCATTTAGATCCTCAGTGTTGATTAGAGCTGCTTTAAATGAGGATACTGCAGCATGAGGACCACAGGCTTCACATATCTGAAGAATCATCAGCACTTCCAGTTTGAAAGGAAGTAATTCTGGGAAGCAGCCAGCAGCTGGGGCGCTTGCAGAACAGCCAGGCAGGAGCACTCCTCATCGGCAGGTGCTTTTGCGCAGAGGCTTACGGACACGGGTGAGGTGCTTTGTGGCCGGTGCTTTCAGCCAGCTCTGCAGGCAGCAACCGGCTCTTCGGGCTGGATGCCAGCAGCAGCACACAGCCCCAGCTTGGGCCCCCCCACATCCTCTGTGGGTACTCTTGTGTTTGGGACCTGCCACCCCCTGCATTTAGGGAGGTGAGCACCGGGCAAGCGGGGTCAGCCAGGGCTGAGACCTTTGAAAAACCAGGGCTGCTGAGCCAGCCTCGAGCTATGAAATGTCCTCTAGAGTGAATTTTAGAAAATGTTTGTCCCCCCCCCAGTTACCAAAAGGTCTGAGATTTATCCTACTGTGATAGGGATCTGCCCTCAGGGAGCTGCCTTGCAAGCAAACACCACCCCATTTTGCAGTGTGGCCGGTGGAGGAAGGTTTAACCCCTTGCTTCCCAAGCCACACATTTTCTTAATGAAGGGACAGCACTAGCTCCTGGGAATTTGTTTTTTACCCCATTCGGGCAGGGAAGGGTTTATTAGGCTGCGGTCCCTTCAAAATGGGAAAAGGATGGAAAAACATCGGTCTTGGCAAGACTTGTCAGCTGGAGATGCCAAGCCTCTGGTAGATAGAGCAGCTGAGGCGCTGGCTCGCTGCCCCGTTGAGGTGACCCTGAGGAAGATCCCGGCTCTTATCCTTCTGGAACCAGTCCCGGCAAAAGGCCATCTGGAGAGGTCTCACCACAGACACATTCCCAGGAGGAGCATCATCTCACCAGGACCGAACTGTGTGGAGATGCTGCAGCCAGCAACTTGCCTCGCTTGTGTTCCGTGTGGGACTTCACCGCCTCCAGGCACCCAGCCAGGAAACAGGGAGGAGGAGGCTGCTGGGGAGGCAGGCTGGGAGGCTCCAGCGGGCAGCTGGGGGGCTGTCCTGGGTCTCTGAAACAAAACAGCGGGGAACAGGCCCTCCACATCACCTGCCGTAATCCTTGCAGGGCTGTTTAGGAAAATCTGGGCAGCCCTTCCTCCCAGTCTTATCTTTGCAGAGCCAGCGGTTGGTCCCTGGCCTCGAGCTTTGGAAATAAAAACTTTTTT
>VXAV01010003.1:58221-69458 GCA_013399715.1 Alectura lathami | reverse complement strand
CTCGGCCCCGGTGCCCGCCGCGGCGCGGGGAATGCGGGCGGAATTCCGTGCCTGGGAGCGCTGCGTACGGAAGTCGTCGTCCGCTTTGCATAAGCGCGTCCTTGTAGCTGGGTTCTGGCCCCCGATTGGCTTGCTGCGCGTCTCAGAGCGGCTGTCGGGGGTTGCTGCCTAGTGAGAGGTCTGCTTTCAAACGTGAGGTCTCGCGTATAGCTGAAGAATCTCTGAAGCCGGGTGTAACTGGAGCTCTCAGAAGTACGGAGGTTCTGGAGCAGAAACCCGGCGCTACGATAAAAGTGGCTGGTGTGTCTGACCGAGCGTAATAAAATGTGTGAAATCGTTCTTGAAAGAGACCGTGCTGGTGCTGAACCTAGGTGGCTTTTGGCTACTGTAATTGCTCCTAATCTCATTGTAGCCACAGACATCCCAGACGTGCCTGACGCTGTGAGTGCTGCTTATGGCGGCAGTAGCTGAAATAGTGCAATGTTGATAAATATTGGAAAACAGAAACTGTGACTCAGTAGCTATTTGTATGTATTGCGTTTTGGCTGAATGTGCCGTCGGTATGTTTAAGTTAAACCAAATGCTAAATGGCTGTGGTGTATTCCCTTAGTGAGCTAGTGCAGTCGTGCACTGACGCGATCCCACTTTGACTTTGGTCGGTGCACAGACGCACGTACAGAGTGTAAGGGTGTGGGAAGTCACTTGCAGCTCAGAATGTGAGTGCCTTCTCCCCACTCCACAGATCTGTGCCTTTCAATAGATATTTACATTTTGATTTTTTTAATGTAGTTTAAGGCTTTTTTAGGGATTGCTTTTTGTTTTGGTGAGACTTCAGAAACACTCAATTTGAAAAAGCAGGGCAGCATTCGTAAACTAGAAGATACGGAGCTGGTTTTCAACAGCTAATTCAGTTTGTGTCCTAGGCTCCCTTAGGTAGTCCTCTGTGTGTGTGTGGAAATATTTCCTTCTCCAACTAAAACTGAAAGCCAGGTCTTGTAACTTCACAGGTCTCACAACCCGCGCAGAATGCTGCTTTCCTCCAATTTAACTTTTACACAAAGTTCTCCAATGTGAAGTTGAAACGCAGGTGTCTTGTGTTTCTTGGGTGTCAGTAACATGCATCATGGGATGTGACTTGCTCATCTCCTGAGCCTTGAGGCTGTTCCCCATAGACATGTGGCAGCTGGGTTACGGCGTGTCCTCCTGCAGGGTTTTAGCCCTGACAGAATAAATGTCTTACTAAAGATGTGATTCGCCTAAAACCTGTGAACCTGAGTTAGTTGTTTTCAACCAGGTAAGTCCTGGTGATGGTGATTCACTCTGGTCTCAGGTTCCTTGTTGACCCCAACTATGCATTATATATAGAAATTGGCTGTGCTTGTGCAGCATGGTGTTCCGCATAAAATCATATTTAAAATGCAAATACCTGACTGTGGGGATGGCATTCCTGTGAGTTACTGTAACCGTACCTTAAATTTTCACATTGAGAGATGTACAGGCTGTTTAAAGCAGAGGGTCCTTGCTGGTGTCTCTTAGAATATTGATCAAATACTTGTGGGGTAGGTTCACAAACCTGGAGTTGTGTATGTGCAGTGGTCAGGCGAATCATAGTGGTAGAGGTATCATTGATCACAGAGGCAGCTGAGGTGGTCTGGTGCTTTTCATTCTTCCATTTTATCTTCACTGCTTGGCATTTTGGGGGCCTAGGTTTTTTTAATTCTCCCCCAGTTTACCCATTTGAACTATTTTTTTTTTCTTTTGTTCCATCCATTCTTTGAGTCTGTCCTCGACAGACTTTTAGAAAATCCTGGGTTTATGGGGAGGGAGAGGATTCCAAAGAAATCCCAACCACACAAACTTAAGTTTCTTTCAGTGAAGAAATTTGGGGGAAATGTTTTTATTTTTTAATTTTTTCCCCTCCTCCTTTTCATTTTTGAGAAGTTTTGGACCTCTGGAAACTCTTTCTTTCTGGCAAGAGCAAAAAACAAGAGCCTTTGTGTTAGAAATGTGCCGTTCACACTTCTGAAAACTTCTGCACGTTTTCCTAAATGTTATTTCTCAAGCAAACAACGTGAAATGTTAAGCCAGTATCAGAACAAAGAGCACTGTGGTGATGCACCCAGCAAAGCAGGGAGTCCTGTTGTGGCAAAGCATTACAGGAAAGTGATGTCCAAGGGTGTTGTACCTCATCTCTGTAAGGTCTGAGCTGTATATGCACAAGCACTGTATATGCACAAGCAGCCTTGATTTGATATGTCCTAATTGTGCTTGATTTTATAGTACTGATTATCTTTTAAGTTTTTAATGCGGAGGGCTGTTACAAAGAGCGTCTCTTGTGAAATTTGAATGCCTTCTTAAGGGAGAGAATGTCTTTCAATAACTGGGTTTTGCTTTTGTGTTTTCAGAATGGTGAACATATGCAGGCGATTATCAGAGCCGCGTGGCATTTGCTTTTGATTTGAGAGCTAATAAAACTGCTCACCATGGAGAAACAGCAGATCGTGCTGGGCAGCCGGGATGGTGGGACTGTGTCTGGTACAGCACCTGCTTTTTTTGTCATCTTGAAACAACAGCAGGGAAATGGTAAAGCTGACCGAGGAATCCTAGTGGCAAAGAGCGATGCTTGTGCTCTCGCCAGCAGCGTGTCAACGCCAGTGAAATCCAAAGTCAGGACCTGCCTCCCGGCTGACTGCGTCTCAGGGGGCATCACTGTCACCCTGGACAACAATAGCATGTGGAACGAGTTCTACCATCGCAACACGGAGATGATTCTGACGAAACAGGGGAGGCGCATGTTCCCCTACTGCCGATACTGGATTACGGGTCTGGATGCCAGCCAGAAGTACATCCTGGTCATGGACATCTCCCCCGTGGACAATCACCGATACAAGTGGAATGGCCGCGGGTGGGAGCCCAGCGGGAAGGCAGAGCCGCATGTCCTCGGGCGAGTGTTCATCCATCCAGAATCGCCTTCCACGGGCCAGTACTGGATGCACCAGCCGGTGTCCTTCTACAAACTCAAGCTCACCAACAATACCCTGGACCAGGACGGCCACATCATCTTGCATTCTATGCACCGCTATCTGCCGCGGCTGCACTTGGTGCCTGCAGACAAAGCCACCGAAGTCATCCAGCTCAATGGCCCTGACGTCCATACGTTCACCTTCCCACAGACAGAGTTCTTTGCAGTTACAGCCTACCAGAACATCCAGATTACCCAGCTGAAAATAGATTACAATCCTTTTGCCAAAGGATTCAGAGATGATGGGTTGAGTAGTCGACCTCAGCGTGATGTGAGACAAAACAGTAACTTAGAACTGGAAGGAGGAAATGTTTTCAGCTCTGCCAGCATTCGTGGCTGCCCTGCTGGAGTTGATGCGCTGGATTTACATCGGAGAAGTTTAGACTCCTCGTTCACTGGTCGGAACCCGTCAGACATAGATCTAGAAAAAGAATCCTTTAATGCAGAGAAAGACTTTATAGGTTTCCTGGACACTGACCTGTCTTCAGGTGGTATGCCAAAGCTAAAACAAGAAGCCTCTGAAAGGTGGGTTAACATTCTGTTTTTAGCATAGTGAGATACTTGGTAGAACATCGAGTAACGGGATGCTCGGTAGACAGATGTACAGCTAAAGTCTGTTTGACCTGAGGCAGTGGAACACCTGGTATTATTAGAAGCTTTTCCTTCCCTTGAACAGTCACCTGTCCGTCTGGACTTTCTAATGCATCTGAAGAGTACAAGAGTTTGGTGTTTATTCCTATATTGCTTTAATTGGCTTTGTAAAGAAACACTGAGGGATTCCTCTTAACCCTGATAGTATTTTAGAAGACTAACTTCAATTTTTTATACTTCTAAACAGAGTGCATTCCAGGCATGAAAACTTTGCCTTTGAGATAGTGTCCAAGGGAAGTGGAGTTTCCAGTGCAGTAGCTTGGGATATTTCCACTTGTGCTTAGTTCTGTTGACTGGAGGGTTTGTCTTGCTGCGAGTGGAACTATGTAAGAGGGTGCATGTGCCTGAGAAGCATTTTGATCTTGAGTTAGTAATGCACTTTGGGGATAAAGGACTATTCTCATTGTACAAGGTAGCATGTTTTTTTCAGTGCTTTGGAATTGTGTTTAGTTTCATCAGGTGTACTGTAAGAAAAGCAAATCTTTAACTTTAATTATGAGCATTTCTAAGTGAATACTTATGCCTGCAACCACTCGGATACTGGGGGTATGGAGGGAACCCCAGGCGAAATTTGCTAGTTCCTAAAGTCTTCCAGGCTCGTGCACCCTTCCCCCTTCCAAAGTCTTTTGAATTTCTTGGTTCAAAACCAGAAATACTGTGGGATTTCTTAATGCTCCCATAGGTTCTTTTTCTGATCTAGTTGTGCTGTGTTTAGTCTGAAAGTTTGCTTTTTTTTCCTCCTTGACTTCCTTTCAGAAGAGTATTGTAGTAGTCATCCTTCAGACCTCAAGCACAGATTGCTACGGACTTCTAGATTATTCCAAAAGAATCCAGATGTATTCCGTAGTGTATTTAAAGTGATCTACTTAGGAAAGCTCCATATATCCCCGTAATTTTAGTAAATAAGCAGCTAAACAGTTTGTTTTGGTAAAATGCAAGAAAATTACTTCCCTGTGTTTACTGTGTCATTGTGAGGTACCAAATAATACGTTATGTTCATGGGTATAAAAAAAACTTGCTTAAATATGAGCATTGTCCCACATCTGTCATGGAAAGAAGTAGTTAAGACATTATCTCACCGTTTCTACCTCATCTCAGATTAAGAGGAAGATTTTGGGAGGATGAACTCGTGTGGTCAATCTTCCCGTAGAACACAGGAAGAAGCGTTTCTGAGGCTGTCTGTGTTGGAAGTGATGCACATCACAAACTAAGAGCCAAAAGAAATTACAGCACTATTAAGAAGAAACTTTTTTATTGTTGTTAGAAAAGCTGATAATTGCATCTGAATTTAAAATCTAGAATTAGTGGTCAGCATCTTGGGCAAATAGTTGGTCTTTTCATACGTACACATGTGGATGGTGCCTGACTCGTCACCAGCTGGCTTACAGTTGCAATATGAAGAGCAGAATAGCATTTGTGCCTAGGAATTTAATTTTTCCAGCAGGGCTTTTTGGTTTAGGTACTGTCCAGACCCCTCACAGACAGGTATTCCTTAGCGTGAGGAATGCATCTTGTAATAGAAGAGTGTCTGGAGCAGGCCAGGCTTTACTCGGCTTTCAGAAGGAAGCAGTAGAATTCAGATGAGAAATTTATTCTTGGTCAGCAAGATTGCTAGGTTTTGTCTCTTTATTGTAGAGAATTTTAAGATAGAGTNNAACTGTTAAATTACTGATATTTTTAATGTTAACAGACATGAACACAAATCTGATTTTTAAATAACATTTTAGTAATTACATGATGTTATCAATTTAACCTAATTTTAATATGTAGCGTTGTATAATACATATAAAGGAAATATGGGAATACCATCCAATATGCTCAGTAAAAGAGTTCTAACTATTAGTTTCTGAGGTTTATCCTGCATTTGAAATTCTGGTTTTGTATCTTAGCTGTTTCTTATGATGAGAAGTCAGCTTTTGATGTTCTTAACAAACTGCAGACTGTAGTTTTCTCACTGATATGTCTGTGACTCAGAGAAGCCCCAATCTGGGAGTGTGACTGGCTGGCTGTAATGTCCCATGCGTGGTATGTCGAATTCTGTTTGGGTCAGTGTGGTCTGAGTGGAAGACATAGTGTAGTTCAGTAGATTGTTGACATTCTGCAGCTGTTTTAGGGCAGCAGTTTCATTTGGGAATTATTTGGATGGGGCGTCAGGATGAATCAACTGAAGTTTTGGTTAAATCTTGTGCGTTGAAGTGCATTAAGCATTCACTTGGTTTCTAATTTGCAAATACAATGACTTTACTGAGGTGACAGTGAGATATTCAGCAAACTAAGTCCATTTCTAAGCATGTAAGTTCATGTTGTGTCTCAACCAGGAAAAATGCAAATATTGTCCTGATGTTACTAGGGAAGGAAATCATGCTGCTGCCTTCAGATAAGAAGTTGTATTGTTTTCAGTGATGGCAAATGGTGGGAGGTTTTTTGTTTGGTCATTGGTGTTGTTTTTGAATGCTTACTTCTTAAAATGCAAGCTTTAAGTGACAGCTTATTTAGCCAACTCATGCCTTGGGAGCATTTTAGAAGTTCTTAGCAGCATGTGAGAAATGATTATAGGAGATGATAGCATTTTGGTAAAGCAGGAGATTTGACAAAGATCTGTTGTGGTGTTTTTTTTTCCTTTCCCTTTCGCCCTGCCCAGTTCCATTGCTAGCAGTTACGAGAGCAGTTCCCGTGTGGCATCCCCTTTGGACCCAAACGGCCACTTCAACGTGGTCATTAAGGAGGAACCAGTGGATGAGTACGACTATGGGGCGAGTATTTGCACACAAGGAGTAACTGTGAAACAGGAAGACACAGATGAAGAGACTGATGAGTATTCCAACACTGATGATGATGATCCCATCCTCCAAAAACGCCTGAGGAGACGCAGCGAAACAGATGGAAATGATGGAGAATTCAGGCCTAGGAAGCGTGTGCTAACCAGTCCTTCAGGTGTTGCCAAAGCAAAAATGTTGAAGTTGGATAGTGGGAAGATGCCTGTGGTCTATCTGGAGCCTTGTGCAGTCACAAAGAGCACGGTGAAGATATCTGAGCTGCCACAGACCATGCTGTCCTCTTGCAAGAAGGATAAAGCCACTCTGAGCGCAATACTGGATTCTTTGCCCGTCTGTTTTGAAAATCACAAAGGCTCTTGCTCAGACACAGCCACTCTAACTGAGGAGTTAGCTATGAAAAAAACATCTCCTGGGAGTAAACTGACCCAGAAGTACTCCTCAATCAAAGAAGCCCAGTGGATTCTATCGAAATCACCTAATTTTAGCCTTAGGGACTCTGTAAGTTGTCACTTTCCAGATAAAGAGGTTTGTGGAAGAAAAAAGCCCGGAATACTGAAGAATCCTTTGTCCATGAAAGGCTCTGGTAGCAATCAAAATGCTCTATCGTCAGGTACAACTAGAAGAGGAAGGCCACGGAAACTGAAAATCTCCAAGCCTGGTCGACCACCTAAAGCAATAGGGAAACCTGTCATAACGAGCAGGAACAGCCCTCTGGGGCCTGGGAGCATCCTTCCAGATGTTAAGCCAGATCTTGAAGATGTCGATGGAGTCCTCTTTGTGTCCTTTGCATCAAAGGTAAACGCAGATGGTTTTGAATTTAAATCAAAACTTTTTATAAAAAGTCTTATTTTCAACCCCTTTATGACCTCTTTCCAAATCTGTGGTTGTCTTGTCCCTAAGTTGTTCATAACATGTCTTACTTAATGACTTCTGGAGAAATAATGGGTTGTAGGGTTCTGCACAAGATAAAGCATACTTGTTTGTTTAACATTTTGTGTTTTGAATATTTCAATGGTGCTTCATGTGACTTAGTTGGCACCTAAGTCAGTGTTTTGAGGCATCTTATTGAAGGCTCTTTATGTGTGTAGGAAGCTCTCGACATTCACACTGTTGATAGAGCTGGAGGAGAAGAATCGCAGAATCTTCAGGCTCCCTTGTTGACTACAAATGATCCAGGTATTTATTCTTATTTTTATTTTTTGCGAGTGGATGTTACCTGCAGTAAGGGAATTTGTAAAGGCACACTGGAAAATTGAACGTTTAAGACATTTTTGGCACATAAAATACTTTTTATACATTCTTTTTTTTTTTTTTTTTTTTTAATNTTTTTTTTTTTTTTTTTTTGAGAAGACTGTCAGGCAAGAATACAGGTACTGGAAAAGGAATTGATGGAAGAGCTGAAGACGTTGAGGCATAAGCAAGTAATACATCCGAGTCTTCAGGAAGGTAAGCGTGCAGTGAAAATATTGTTGCACCTGGTTGTATACTATACTCAGTCATACAGAGTTGCTAGTTTCCTAGTGGGTGTAATACAGTGTACGCCTAATAGAGTTGCCATCTGATGTTGGTTACTTTTCTCATACACAGATTATTGAAAAACGCATGAGTGTATGTACAGGTAGGAGAATTTGAAAGGAAAACTACACATCTATGTTGCAAACTAGAAGGAGTGGAGGAAGCACAAGATGACTCCTGAATCTTAGAGAGCAGAGCAAGAGGTTTCATGTCATTTTATAGCCCTTGTAGAAGACGCTGAGGCTTTGGGCCATGCCTGTTTTGTAGTGAGTTAATCCTTTTAGAGAGCAGGTGGAGCTAGAAGTCCAGAAACGCTGAACTAAGACTCTTTCTTCTGTGTTTGGGTCTGCTTCTTTGAGTTGCTGTAGCTCCGGGTTCACTAGCCACATAGCAGGGCTGAGCAAGGTACGTCCAGCTTGTGAGCAGGCAGAAGGCAGTCAAGGACAACACAGCAGGACTTAATGTTCTCTCTGCTGATGATGTTGAAAGTCTTTGTTGGTGACATAAGCTTCATAGCAACTGATGAGAAAACTGATCCAAAGTGAAGCATCATACCTCATGGTCCTCAGGTTCTGGTCTTGAATTTCTCATGTGTATGACTATAGTGCTGTAGGAGTTTTGACTCCAAATACTGGTGCTAGTTATTTTGGGTCCTGACAGAGTTCTGCTGTGTGCAACTGTGGATTATCTCAAATGGTTCGTGCACTGTGTGTGATCAAATCAAACCTGTCAGTTTTTGCAACTGGGCTACGTTGGCTTCTTGCTTGCGTTGAGCTGATGTTTGTGTCTTCCACGTTTACAAATCATGGAATCAATCATAGAGTCATAGAATGGCTTGGTTTGGAGGGGACCTTAAAGATCATCTAGTCCAACGCCCCTGGGGCCAGGGGCACCTCCCACTAGACCAGGTTGTCCACAGCTACATCCAGCCTGGCCTTGGACACTTCTGGGGAGGGCGCATCCACAGTGAGAAGTCACCACAAGTGAATCCCTCCCCGTGTTTCCTGTTGTCCCCTTTAAGTAGTGGAGGGCCGTTATGAGGACTGTCTGCAACCTGCTGTTCTGTGGGCTGGGAAAAAACAGGTTTCTCAGCCTGTCTTCATAGGAGATAACCCACCTCCCAGGTGGGCTGTACCTCTGTGGTTTAGCATCAGTGTTGGCGGTTGTATTGTGGATGTCTAAACGCAGGTTTCCTCTCTCATGATTCCAGCGATAGATGTCCCCATTTTAGAAAGACCTCACTGACCACACTGCCCTCTCCAGGTCTGTGGGTGTTGTCATATTTCAAAAAATGTGGTGAAGTCTCTTGTAGTCAGCCACTAGCAACACTGGATGTAGTGCTAAGCAAATGTGCTACCAATGTTAAGGCTCTAGAGTTTGCTCTAGGGCAGATTTAGGGACCGTCTCTTCCCAGACATACTGATTTTAAGTTAGCATCCTGGAGCTTCTTGTAGCCTGATCAGCTGCCTTGGTTTTGGTACCTGTTCTCAGAATGTCTTGGCTGAAGATCATCACTAATGCCTCCTTATGGTCTGCTACAAAACAAGCAAAGAGGCATGCTTCCTTTCTGTCTGGACGATGCAAAGCGCGCGTTTCTGAATATGCGTTCTTCTGTGTCGTAGAAGCTTACTGGCTGTTTTGCCCCAGCACAAGGTGGATTAGCTATTTTGCCCTCAGGTGTCAAAGTAGCAACTTTGACATTAGCTGTGCTTTTGGTTTTGGCTGATGTAGTTGAGAAGCTTAAGTATCTTTTGAGATTTATGGATACCTGAACCTGCTCAATTACTGTTGAGTTGTGAAGTTAAGAAAATGGTAACTGAGGATATCCAGTGCAGCTTGCACTAGGGGGTAAAGAGGGACAGGAGCAGTTAAAAACTGATTTATTAGTAAGGAGTTCGGAGTTACGTTAGTGTAAAGTTGTTCATAGAACTGGTGATGTAGCTGAAGAATCTGGAGACCTTGCATGAGAAGAGGTCATGAAGATGCTACCTGGAAATGAAATTGATGAGCTTAGTCATCGGATAAAGAAAATACTTCTGGTTTGCTAGGAAGCTATCAATACTTGCTGTGGAGGCTGGCATTAAGATAAAGGATGGGTTGCAACGTGCATTTGAAGAGGTGGTCATAAAAGATCTTACAGGCACTGGGACTGTAGGAAGAAGATGCTTCTGAATGATGGGAATTCAACTTTAGCATGTTAGGAAGAAAGCTCCTACTGGAGTACTGCCATGCTATGGGGTGCTTCTTCTGTCTGAGCTAACTTGAATCCCCTGTCACGTTCCTGAAGATCAAAGGCACTTGTCTGGCATCACGTTTCTGATCTAGCAGCAGAATCTGATGAAGAGAGGAGAATATTCTGGAGGAGGAGGTTCTTAATTTGCTACTGTTTCACTACAGCAGCTGAAACTTAGCAGTACTCTGGGAATGGTGAGAAATTGGTAAAAATGATAGCTTGCCTGTCATGTTTAGTGATGTCCGTACAGACATACTTACTCTCTTAAGAAAAGAGAACAAAAAAGAGTAAGTGACAGAATAATTCAAACAGAGTGTCATGAAAAATAAACGGTGTTGTTTCCTTTTTATTTTAAATTCACTTTGAAAAGAAATAGATGCTGTCCTGACACTAGGCAGTTGACATGTCTTTATACAAGATGCTACGTTCTGGCTTGCTGCTCATTTTTGCTATGTAGATTGGAAAATTGTATCTCATTAGACTGTCTGTGATAAAGGCATTCATTTTAATAGCCACATCTGAGATTTGTTCCGTGTCTGCTGTTTTTAGGCTGCCAGTAATCAGGTGATGGTGTTGCTACGTGTAAAGATAAATATGTGCCACCAAAAAAGGTGTTTGCTGTATGTGCAGATACCACTTCATCTGTCTAAGCATTGTCAAGTCATACATTTTTGATTTCAAAGCTTGCATATTTAATATGTGATTTCTCATGCTTGTTGGCAACAGCAGCAACATTTGTAGGCTTCTCTTGATAAAAACCAAGGTAAATACTTGACTCCAGACTGAGCTGAGTTTGACAACAGCAGCATTGTGAGTTCACTGTGTAGTTTTACTAGCTTTTTTGTTTTGTTTGTTTTCCTCAGTGTTTCCTTGTCGTTATAAGTCAAGCTTTTCAGTTTGACCATTTTGGGGGGGGGTTAGGGCAGGTGTTAACAGACAGTTAAGCGTTCAAGCCAGTGCCATTCAACAAAGATGACTTTTGTTTCATTTTTGCCATTTTCTCCCTGCTTAAAAAAAAAAAAAAAAGTGGTTTATTGCA
>VXAV01010003.1:5525-45844 GCA_013399715.1 Alectura lathami | reverse complement strand
TTAACCAGCATGGCAAGAGAGGAAATTGCTTTTAAATACTATGCTTAGCATGAATTTAAACTGAAATCAACAAAAAGAAAACTAGTACCGAGCTGCACTTTCTCACGTCTTCACTAAATATCTGAAGAAGCTTTGCAAGAGAAAAGGATGTTACCTGTGTCCTGACAAAATGTTAATTTTGATGAGTTGTTTTGTTTCTTTCTGCATAAATTATCTTTGCAGTGTAAATGGTTGTGTTGTTTTTCTCTTCCTGTAATAAAACTACCTGTATTATGTGTTTATGCAGTATTGAAAAGGTGGCTGCATTTCATTGATGGGTGAAACAGTTGTTGCATATGTAATATACAGAAGTTGGGCTTGCCCAATAATCTTGGCGTTGTTGCACTGTATATCCAGGTTCTGCTACTCACCTGTAGGCATCTGGAGTGACGTACATGCAGTATTCTGATCTCTGGAGAGCAAGGGTTGGGGGAAAGGAGCTTCCCAACAGTGATTACTTCCAGTTGGCTCAATTAGTACCATCCAGTCCTCAGCTGCACAAATGTCATGCCAACAAGGAGGGTACATGGCAAACCTCCTCTCTTCCCCCTTCCCCTGTGGCTGTGTAACATGTGGATGTACTTGAAGGGGGATGAAAATCAAGAAGCAGTGAAAAGAGGAAGTTTAAACAAACTGTTAGGGGAAGAATTTGTGATTTAGAACATAGCTTGAACCCATTATTTCATCTAGCCATTTGCTTCCTTGTACTGAAATTAGAATTGTCCATATTTTAATGATAAAGAACATATCACCTCAAGACATCATTCTTTTGTATGGCCAGGGGGAAATGCAGAAGAATATATATATAACTATTTTTAATACATAAGGCATTTTCAGAACTGCCATAAAGGTTTCAGGTTAATTGCAAGGCACCTTTAAGGTGGAGTGGAGACCCAAATTCGTGCTGAAATGACAGTTTGTAGCGCCTCATGAAAGGCAAAGAGGAAGTCTATTAAAATTTTGACCTGCAAGTTTTTATTTGCAGCTGCTCGACCCTCACCTGGTGGTGTGTTCACAAAGTTTGTGATGAACAAAGTTGGAGCTCTGCAGCAGAAGATTCCTGCAGTGACCACGTGTCAGTCTTTGTCAGGGCCACAGAAGTTCAGTGTCAAGCCTGCACCGATAATGGTTGTCACTCCTGTGGTTCCCTCAAGGCCATCTCCAGCTCCCTGTGCTGTCTCTCCTGGAGTCACTACAGCCACCACCACTTTTACTGCTACTGTAGAAAGTAACAGTGTGGCTGCCTCTACTGTGACTGCTCCCAGCCAAACAACAGCTACTGACCTTGCCTCCTCTCCTCCTGCAGTTACAGTCACAGGTGCTTCTGCAACACCTGGAATCAACACTTGTACTGCTTCCTCGCCTGCCACTCCTGCTGCCACTGTGAACATAACAAATGCGGCTGTGATTGCTGCCCCCATACCAACTCTGTCACTCCCTACTGTGGTAACAACACCAACAGTTACTTGTCCTGTTGTCACGACATCTGCTTCTACAGTTGTACTAACAACTGCAGTAGCTACATCTGTGGTCACCACACCAACTTCATCCATCAGCTCTGTTCCAATCATACTGTCAGGAGTTAAGTCAACTCCTTCACTGGCTCCAAAAAGAGGTAAGGCTCGGGTGCTTTGGCATATTACTGCAAACACTTGCTTTTTTCCTTCCTCGTTCATTGTTGGAACACAGTATGCAACTGCAGCATCCAATTTAAATACAGATTCACTTGCCCCACCCTTCTTTCCAAAATAGGGTGAGAAATGTCACTTCTTAAGTTGCTTGTTTTATTCCAGCCTAGCCTAAACCGGTGGAAAAGGAAGAAATGGAGCTGTCTGGTTAGTGACAGCTATGAAATGAGCTTGAAGTCTTGCATCATTTCTCGGCCTGTAGAAATGTATAGCACAATTACCACTGCAATTGCTACAGCTTCACTGTTGGCATAGAACTGAAGAAGTAGGTGTGGAATTACCTTACTTGAAGGTCTTGTGAGTCATGGTTGAGAAATGTCAAGAGAACTGCATGAAAAAGACTCTTCTGGTTTGTTTTCTTCTGTGTTTGTGAATAAAGAGAGAAACTGATATATAACATGTTTTCACATACCCTTAAAGGTCCAGTAGCTTCCAAAACATCTGTGCTCGCTTTAAGAGTAATGTCTAACTTGTAGGATGTTTTCTTAACCTGATTTTGTGTAACTTAAAAATGTTTCAGAAGACGCTACTCCACAAGCTCTAAATAAGACTCCCACAAAGATCTCGCCTGGAACAGAGAAGCGTGTAGGACCTCGACTGTTGTTGATTCCAGTACATCAGACATCTCCTGCTTTGCGACCAGTAAACAACATGCAGGTTCCTCAGAGACAGAGGATGATCCTTCAGCCTCTCAGGAGCCCTGGTGGTGTGAATCTGTTCAGACATCCTAACGGACAGATAATTCAGCTTGTCCCACTGCAGCAGTTTCGAGCTCCAGGTGCCCAGCCCAGTGCCCAGCCCAGTGTGCAGCCAGTGATGTTCCGCAATCCAGGTACAAAGTCCAGGGCTTCTTTCTGACTGACCTGTGTGTTACCCAGCAAAACACTGTCATAAATCTCTCTGTGGTTCTCATTTCTCCTGCTAGAAGTAATAGAACAGAGTCTAAGTTGGTTCTGTGTGAATAAAGAACGTTAACTGTAATGGTTCAGATGTAATGCAACTTCAGTACCATGCATCTTAGATGCAGAAGGCGCGGTTAACAGCTAAGTTGCCAGCATCTGGGAGTTCTGTGCAGCAAGTAAAGGGGCCAGTGTGTGTGGCAAAGGAGCCATGCACACTGTGTTATCACTTAAAGATGTGATGATTCAAAAATTGTGCTTGCTGGAGATGCTTTTAAAAAGAACAAGCTGTTATGTGTGTCTCTTTGAATGTGCTGCCTTATTTTCTTTTGGTTTTGCAGGTTTTTTAGTGTATTTACAGTAAATACTGAAGATTAAATGTTACACTATGGTATGAAATTGCTGTGTTTTTTTTTTTTTTTTCCCTCCATGGAGTGTGAGAGGAATACTGATTTTCAGCTTTTCCTTAGAGAATTGTTGAAGATAGGTTTGGAAGAGTTAGAAATTGCAGGTGTCTGGCAGAAAATAGGTAGGATCCGTTTTGAGGGTATTGAGAGTACTGTTGTACATGTTTGCAAATAAAACATAAATAAAGTACGCTTTACATAAACTTCATGGCAGATTTTTTTTCCTGTTCTCCCTTAATAAAGAGGCATCTTGAGGAGAGGGAGGCAGAGTGGTGTTGAAAATAGAGATGTGAGATCAAGAAGGGTAGATGACAAAAACTGTGTAGAAGAGAATCCTGCGCCTTAGCTGAGATCTGAGCATGAGTTCTTGTGAAAAAGAATGAGTCAAAAAATGTACTGAAGTTCCTTTCTGATCTGGGGATTCTGCTGTTACAGGAGAAGCTATCTGCCAGTGGTTGTATTTCTCCTGTTTTAAATGGACTTCTGTGTTGGGAATCTAATCGAAGGCACTGACGGGTCCATTAAGATGAAGAAGATTGTGGTACAATCATGTAATCTTGTTGTAGTTTTCCTCTGTGGAAGTCTTTTTCTGGGAGAAAAAAAGTAAACATTCTTCTCTTCCTTTACTTAAGAAAAATCCCCATTTTCCAGTAAGTGGGAAAGAGAAAAATGAAGGGACTAAATTAACTAAATGCAGTGCCTTTTTTCATTTAAAAAAAAAAAAAAAAAAGATGCTAAATTTTACCATTAAATCTGTTAATTCTAGAGTAGCCACCTCATTATTTTTGGGGGCTGTTCTGTATAAAAATCAAACAGTTGACATTTCTTTATGCAGTACCAGCTCTTTAACTGAGAAATTGTTAAAACACTGATTACATCCTGATTCTTGAGAATCCTGGCTACTTCTGGTTCAGCATCAAATGCTAAAACTAAAAGAAAATGATACAGAGAAGTTGAAGGTGATACTTTCTTTTCTTCACAGGATCTGTTGTAGGAATTCGGTTGCCTACACCTGCAAAACCTCCTGAGTCACCTCTGTCTCCTGGTTCCTCTGTGTCTTCCACTACTCCTGTCACAAGTTCAGCTGTACAAACTTCAGGACCCAAGTTATCCCCTTCGTCTAATCTAGCCACTCAAGCATCTTCTATTCTTCCTTCAGTAACAAGTTTCGTGTCGCAAGCAGGCACTCTGACTCTGAGGATCTCTCCTCCTGCTGCTAGCAGTGTGACGAATCAAACTGCTGCCGAGTCAAAAATAACCTGCAGCTCAGGTGTTCTGCCAGCTTCAACTGCTAATATCATACCATTACAGTCTGGTAGTTTTGCTTTACTTCAGCTCCCAGGACAGAAAACCGTGCCAAACTCCATTCTTCACCATTTTGCATCTCTTCAGATGAAAAAGGATTCCAAGAAAATATGCCAGAAAGATGACTCAGGTGCTGCTCAGCAGAAGGAGACAGGGAATGCTTTGTGCTCAGAGGAGAGTGAAGTTACAGAGTCTGAGGTCACAGTGTCAGACAGCAAACAAGAGGAAAATGAGGTGTCAATAAACCAGTTAAACAGTGTTAAAGAGTCAGTGTGTGGCACAATCACACCTGTTAAAAATTCCACTGCATTAGAGACCATGGAGAAAGATTCAAAAGTGCTTGAGAGCTCTTGTGATGATAACCTCTCCCTTCAGCATGATGTTTCCACAGATGTCATATCATCTGACCATTCATACATCAGTGAAAAGCCAAATGATGAGGAAAATGAAATGATCACTGAGGAGGAAGAGGATTCTATCCATTTGGAAACTATTAAGGCTGTTTCAACTATCTGTGAAACTGTTTGTGAGTCATTCGATCGTCCTGTAGTGTCTCCTCTGGATAATGCACATCCACAGAGTTTCATGATTCAGGGGACTGCACAGTTGAAGAACCATGGAGAGGAACAAACACATGCTGAACAGGAAGAGGAACCAGTTAAAGAGCAGGAAGGAGATATGCAGGCACACTTGGAGGAGAACAACAAAGGAAGTTCTGGGCAGTCACAGAGTCAACAAGAGCAAGATAGACAGCTGGAGAGCAAAATGGAACAGAAAAGAACTGAATTGCCTCAGAACAAAAGAGAATTCCAGGGTGATGCTGTACAGCCAGAAATGGAAAGAAAGGAGTACAAGGGCTCTTCAGAAGGGGAAAGCTTAAGAGAGAAAAAAGGAAGCAAGTCTGAAATAAGTTGTGCAAAAGAGCAGGATAATGTTTCAGGAGATACGCAGGTGGTGAATGCTGAGGAAGGCAAAACCAATGAAGCCACACAGGAAAGCAGTAACAACAAAGAGCAAGGTGCTGCTGATTCTCAGGAGGAAGTGAAAACAGTTAAACATATTGCAATACATGCTAACAGTTCTTGGAGCAAAATCTCCAGCATCGCACCTGCGTTAGAAAACAAAAATGAGGCAGATAACAAAGCTGACGGATCTGAGAAAGGTGACCTCCTGACACCAGAACAGAGGGCGCAGGAGCCCAGGCATCACGAGAAGGGCTGCATGCCCACTGTTGACGGGAGTGATCCTCTGGAAGAGGAAGAAGACGAAGATGATGACGAGGATGAAAAAACGGATGATTCTGCTGATGAGATGCTGGATGGTGCTTCTGATTTCTCAAGTGACGAGGAAGTAGATGTTGAAAAAGTGGTAAGTATGTAACCATTTATACAGGGTTTTTATATTTTTAATTGACCAACTACCATGACTGAATTTGTGGGCTTGAAAGAAACAGTCTGGTTGTGTTCTGGGCTTCAGTTTCTTTAGAAAACCTTGCTATGAGCTCTAAGTGAAAACATTTCTGACTTCTTACTTGCCTGTTTTTTTAAGTAGCATTTCAGTGGCCTTTTACAAACTGTTTCTCAGGTCTGAGTTACATTGAAACAGCTGTAGTAGAACCCTTGCATGCATCTTCCTACTGTATTGACTCAAGCTACTTGGTTCTTACTGTATGATTTATGATTTTAAAATGTAGTAGCAGTCTAGTATTTCTCCTATTTTAAGCAGTTTCCTTCTACTTTATTTGTGTAGTGCTGAATAGTTAACGTTTGTTTCTGGAAGGAATGTTTGATTTGCTCCTTAAATTCCTTTTTAAATTTAGTAATAAACCCTAGTAGTGCTGAAAGCTGTCATTCTGTGTTGACTAGAAAAGAAAATGGCTGCAGAAGTCACAGAATGAGGGTAGTGATGTGGTTAATGTAGGTCAGGTATGTTTAGATTGTAATGCTCACAGAGTTTCCATCAAATTTGGCTCAAAGGTTAAAAATCCGATGTGTAACTACTTCATGCATTTCTGATGTACATGTGTGTGGTTTAAGAAGCAGTACATTGTTACTTAAAAAAATACAAAGGTGGTTTTCTAAGTGGTGCAAATCACATAAGAAATTAGATTGCCTTTTCTTGGGATGAGATAAGAATGGAAGGAAGTAGAGCTGGAGGAGAATTGAAGAGCAAATGAGATATAGCATGAGAGATTATCTGAGTGTCCTCAAATTTTCAAGCTATAGCAGGATAATTCCAAGTACGTAAAATGCTTTTAGCCCTTTTCTATCAGCTTTTCTCTACTGGTTGAAAACTGAATTTGACTACTTCTTCTAATAATATCCAGACTAACTCAGTTAAGCAGCAACCACAGCTTTTTAAGAATGTAGTGTATTCCAGAAAAAATGACCAATCAATTGATGCTCCGGCTCACTGTTTTCAGGCAAGGTAGTGGCACCTCAGCTGCATGACAGTGAGGAAAAACAGAAGCATCTATAATTTTTGGAAGCTTTTCCAAATTGCAAAACTGAGTTGTTGCTGTCCTGTCTCAAGCAGGGTGGTGACAGCTTGGCAGCTCCGTATCTTTCTGTAACTTCAGCAGGGTTATCATCGAGTTCAGAGAACCACAATTAAGACGCCTTAACACAATCTGTTTACTAACAGAGAGCAGCCTGGGTTAATGTTTTAAAGATTTGTTTTTTTCTGTCCTGCGAAAGGATGATGAAACTAATTATCAGAGATTCTAAGAAGCATTTGTTTTGGCAGATGTTTATTTTGCAGGTTTTAGAAGTGAATAGTACAGTTCAGTAAACCATGTAAGGCTGTGCCTTCGCTACAAGCTTACACAAACTTGGCTAGGCTAGCTGTGTTTCTGGAGCGGCTAAGATGAGCAGCAAGTTCTCAAAGAGGACTTTAAAACCTGTCCAGAGTTCAGGTGAATTCTTGGTTCTTTGGTGTGTGCTGCCTGCAGATGGAGTTAGCGCATCAAAGGCTTAATGGAGAATTCAGTTTTAAGTGTAAGTAGGTATGTCTGTAGTCTTTTTCACTGGGAGATGACTTGAGAATAGGGAGCTTGTTGGTAAGAACATATTCTTCTCAGACTTGAAGCAGCCAGGAAACCCTAGGTTTGGGAGAGGTAAGCAGTTCTTTACTACTGAAGAGATCTTCAGTAGGTAACAGAATGAGGAAAGTATTTCTTGATCCCTCCTGCATGTTCCCTTCCTGTGCTCCTGAGGGCTGCTAGTTGTGGTTCTTATTTCATGAGGAGGGTAGCCCACTGCTGTTAGAATCCGTTGCAGAGGAGGAACCAACACATCCATTGTTTCTGTCCTTTTTCACTTTTTTCACGTTAAGTCGTTGAGATACCAACCAGCCAAAACACTGGCAAAACACCTTGGTGTTTCCTATGCTTTCTACCCTTTCCCTGTAATCCTGAGATCAAACACCCAATGATTTACTTGCTTGGAATAGCTTGAGGTGCAGGGTTGTTGCTAGAGCAACTCTAATTTTTTGTCTGAGAAGTTTGTCTGACAAGTAAGTTAGGAAGAGAAGGCTCTCCTGTTTTGTTTTGTTTTTTTTCCCCCTTGGAATCTTGAGATTATCCTGTTTCCTCTCGCTGCCTTCCTTAAGTAATGATACCCTTAGAAATAGGGAATTATGGTTGGGAGCAAGGAGTAAAGTGCTTTTCTGGTCAAAATTCACAGGGAAATTAGCATACCAAATGCATATGACTGTGGAGAAATAGAAGTTTGTGTGGAATAGGATCAGCATGCAGGCCACTAGCAAGTATGGGCTGATAGTTACCATCAGTGGCATGAAAACACCTGGCAAAAGTAGGACTAGATTATGAAATTGGGTTAGTTTAAAGCCTTTTACACTTGTGTTTGTAAGACACAAGGTTCTGCTTCTAAGATTCTTCTGGCTGAAAGACCTCAGAAGAGGTGGAACTGCTCAGCCCTAGGAGTTATTCTCAAGCTTTGGTGGTAAATATTATTTCATGATTGGGAAGCTTACAGAAGATTTCTGAGGCATAGATTACAGATTGGAACAAACATCTTCAGCAAAAAATGGTGCGAATTAGAGGTGGCATTCCTATTAGAGTGAGATATTAGACAGCATTTACTATAGTTCTTAATGGTTGCAGAGACCCAGAATGGGATGTGTATCATTGTCAGAGCAGTAGTCCACTACAGAGGACTACAGATGCATGAGTCCAGTCCTTGTTCATGAGTAGACAGATTTCCAAGTTACTGTAGTGCTCCTCTGGGAGGGAGGTGCAGGGTACTTCTGTTTCAAGGGATAAGTATTCTGAAATGCATTATCCACAGCAGAGATTGGCTTCAAGGTCTTCAATTCAGACAAAAAAAAAGCTGAAGTACTCCTGTAACAAGAAGTTACTTACCAAGAGCATTCTCATCATGGCAGTGAACCTCCTAAAGTTTGTCCATGCTTGTCACGAGGCTCTGGACAGCTGTGTTGTAACAGGTGTTTGTTCTTTGTTTCTGACTTATGCCCCCTCCCCATAATAAGCCCTACTGGGGGGCACTGAGGGAAGGAGAGAATACACTGGTGGAAGCTCACAGAAAAGTCCCAAGCAGGCTGTTCAGCAGGCAGGTTGAGTAGCTGAGAATTCTTTTAGTCCAGAACTGCAGATGTTGCCTCAAGCAACAGCAAGAATATGCTTTGCATAGAGCATTGTCACTTTGCTGTCAGCACAGTGCTTCCAAGACAGGCTGTGCCGGTACTGTCTGTCAGGTTGGATGAAGTCAGTCTGTATGAACAGACAGCTACATGAAGTTTCTCTCTTTCATTATGCTGGTAGAAACACAGAAGCAAAGTGTGCATGCGTGTCCACCAAAACTCATCTTTAGTGGAAAGACTAATTGATAGGTCTTTCACTGCTGATTTGGAATCTAGACTGGTTTTAGGTGCTCAGGAAATAGCCGCTATAAAAATCCCAGAAAACTCCAGTGAGAGTGGGGATGATTGCTACTTAACTGTATAGTTGCTGTTACTGTTTCTTTTTTAGTAATTTCCCCATGTGGTTCTCACTGTAGTGGTGGCGTTCTTCCCTCCTAACAGTGCACACTGATGCTCTTCGTTCAGATTTACATTCTTACCTTGTGCTAGCTTTGTGTACTTGAAACTCCTGTAGTCTTCTCAACTCAACAAAAAGAGAAGCTCCTTAAGATGGTACTTTCGCCCTTTTTGCTTCCTACCTTGCTCTGCATCAAGAGAAGCCTAGGAGCGGTGATCCTCCGGGGTCTGGTGGTATGAATAAAGCCTTTGAAGTATATCTGTGTAAGCAAACTGCTGAGTGTCAGGACCTACTGTCCAAACAAGTTCCTGCGCAATGGTCTAGGGCATGGTGTTAAACTCTTTTTCTCCGAGGCACGTTAAATGGCTGCTTGGCCTGGGCTAAGTCACAAACTGTGTCTGAATTGTTCAGGAGTGCTTCAGCCAAGACCATGTCAGAGATCGTTGTAGGAGTTTATTGCTACAGATAATGGAGTCCTATGGCCTTGTTTAATTTGCTAGTCTAAACATAGCTTCTGTGTCTGGCAAGCTATTTTACTACGAATGTTGTTGAAACTTTGTGATTTTCAATCTTTGTTTTTCTTAGCTGTATGTTAAAATGACAATGAACCATTACAAGGGATCATAACACTGTAAATTTAATGATTTCAAGTGATATGTTTGTGGATGGCCTGAGTTTTAGCAAGCTCTGATGTTTTCAGAGCTTTTGATACAGGCCATGTGTGAGATCTGCAGATGCTGTAGAGTACAAGGCAGATCCAGAAGTGAGGCATTTCCTCGGATAATCTCTAAAGACATCTGTTGTTATTTACCCTCCTTCTTTCTCATCACCATCACTGAAAACCCTCTGCCATTAGGCAACTTGCCCTCCAGGAACCAGCAATAGGGATGTAGGCTGCCAGGAGCAGACAGATGAAAGGAAGAAGTGTACCTAGAAACAGGCATTGAAGTGTGCAAAGTGCTGACATTCCTGTAGCAACTTTGGACTTCATTTTAATTCTATAATGACTGGAATGCATTGAGGATAACGTCCCAGTAGTAGGGCTTGATGGAAGGCCCAAGCAGAGGAGATGTGTTGCTGGGCCTGTACCTCACCAGTGCAGAAGAACTTACCACAGAGATCATGATTGGAGTTATGATTTTAAACTAGAAGAGTGTAGATTTACAGTAGGAAAAAAAGAAGAAATTCCTTACTGTGAGGGTGGTGAGGCTCTGGAACAGGCTGCCCAGAGAATCTCTGGATGCCCCCTCCCTGGAAGTGTTCAAGGCCAGGCTGGATGGGGTTTGTGCACCCTGGTCTAGTGAGAGGCGTCCCTGCCCACAGCAGGGGGTTGGGACTGGGTGAGCTTTAAGGTCCCTTCCAACCCAAACGATTCTGTGATTCTGTGAACTACAGGACCTGTGGGACAATTAATGTTAGAAAGGTGGGGCTTCCACAAGCTCTTCAGAGGCTAAAACCGGACAAGAAGTCATGCTGGGCTATGAACAGGATTTGGCCTATGAAGTACTATGAAGTACTACTATAGGTAGTACCTGTGTGGATACAGCCGATCTCACAGCAGAACTTACGAAGTGGACACCTGAGGCTCTATGCAATGGTGATATTTTTCCTGTTATCAGGAAGTCAGAAAAAAAGATGTAGAGAGGAAAAACTTACCATGTAGAAGCATTTTTCCCCTTTGTTGTGAGAAGTAAGAAGGAAACATAAGTGTTTACTCTTTTACATAAGTCCACATGCAGGACTTGTAAACTTAAAGATGTGATGCTCTTGGTGGGCAGTGAAGAGTTACTCTGTCTTCTGTGAAAAATACACCATGTCTCAGGTCTTGAATAACGTTTTTTCTAGTATGATAGCGTGTAAAAAGTTCCACCATGAGAACAACACCAGCTGGATAATTTCTCTTAACCCTTTGGTTAGTCTAGGATAATCAGTCAGCACTCGGTAGCTTTACCATGGTAGTGTTCCTAGTAGNCTAGTTTTTATCTTAACTCTCAAATTCTACTTTTTTTTTTTTTTTTTTTTTTTTTTCTCACTGCCTGGATCCTAGCATCTTTACCACTACCCTGCTGTTCCCCCTTCCCATGATGTAGTGATGCCTAGATTTATTGTAGGCAGAGTAGTCCTGCCCTCTTAAGAGAAACTGTATGCATCTCTTGCATGTAGAATCACAGCAGTGATACTGCATAAAATGGGAAAGCTAGAGAAGGTATGGGGAGGCTTCCAGCAACAAGAGAAGTTGTATGGATGAACAAGGAGAGCAAGAAAGAATAAGAGGTGCTCTAAGTATTGTGACATAAAACTATGTTGTCATTAACATGTAACCTGTTCAGGTTAGGTAAAATGGCATATCCCACAAATTCAGTGTTCCCAACATAATGGCATGTATCCATTCAGTAGTTCTGTATTCTAAATAGTATTTTTGTTTGGATGATTTTAGCTCAGCCAGTTCTTTCCTCTGGCCTTGTGATAGTGAGCTTTTCCTTCTCTCTTCAGGCTCTGGGAAGGATTTAAAAAAAGCTGCAGAAGCGGCTGTGCTACATGCTCACATCTCCTGTTGAAGCTCCATGGAAGGTCTGCTTCTGGGGAAGTGGTGTTACTTCAGTATCTTCCAGCTTCTTAATTGTTTTGTTTTGTTCTGCTTACCCTTCTCTCCTCTCTTCCCAGTTAGTAGACCTTAATTTCAGATTCAAGTTCCTGTTCTTGTATATTGTGACCTTGTGCAACGGGTAACGGGTCAGTGTTTGCTCTTCATGGGGAAGGAGGGATTTGTTGTTCTGGCTTGACTTAAAGGCAGCATGGATGCATCTGTCTTAAGAACGAAATGACTTGATTTAAAACAGAACAAAAAGGCTTTTAAAAAAATGTTCACTGAAACTGGGCGTTGACAAACATAACAAGTAAAGAAGTGTGAGGAGTTGTTGAAAAATTGCTGGCTGTATAGATAAGTGATGATCTTCAAGTGAGATTCTTATATAGCAGGACTTTTCGTGGAAGCACACAGACCCACTTGCCAGACCTGCAGCAAACCTGCACACTGTTCTCAGGCAGCGTTTGTAAGCTGTGGAAATACCTGTGCTGAAACGCAGTAGGGTCTCACCTCGGTCACAGCTGCAGTAGCCCGGGGTGTGTGAGTGCTGGCTCTGGACCGCAGGCAGTATTTGATTGGGCCTCCCAGGGCCCCAGCAGATGGTGTCTCCTGACTTTCATTCTCCCGCTGTCTTGGTGAGCAGTGGTAACATGGAGCTCCTGACCAGCCTCTTGAGTTCAAAGTGATGTGCTGCTTCTTGGTAAAGGCAGTTCTTCTTCCCTGTGCTCTGCTTGGTGCTGGTGCTAACACATCTTGCTTTGTGGGCGAACACTTGCAAGATGCAACAAATAAGGGTTTGGTGGGCTTTTATGCACAGGGAGGAACAGTAGTTCCTTAAGCTTCTGCCGGTGCCAGTACCATACTTCCTAAGTCAGATGAGAATTTGGTTCAACTTCATGCTGCTCTATTTATACTGGAACTGTCATGGCATTATACAGATTCGCAGCTGTTGTGAAACAAGCTGCAAGAAACCCCAATGGTAATAATAAAGTAACTTATTTCCTTTCCAAATACAGAACCCACCAGCTACTGAAGGTGCTTTCATGGGCAGAGACAGATGGTGTCTTTAAAGTCAGTGCGTGGAAAAGAGGTTTTTGAAAGAAAGAGTGAGAGAGTTCTCCAAAGATAGTAATTGCTCACCTAAGTTCACTCTCCTTGCTCTTCCCTATTTCTGCTTCAAAAGATATGATGTTTTAAAAGCAGAGAGACTGATAACTAGGGAGTGTGCCTAGCAGCTTGTAGAAGCAAGGATGCTTTTCTGTTTGGATCTGGAACAACTACACTGATAATCTGAGCATCACCTTTTTTTATTTCAGCAGTAATATTTTGATATCTCATCATACAGGAAGAAGTGTCAGCTTCTCCAGAAGTGAGTAGTTTAGAAGTTTATACCTCATTTTACATAGAGAGTGTTACATGGTTTCGTTCTGCTTAACAGACTAGGGGATTCTACTGGCAGTACTGTGTGTGTGTAGAAACCATAATCTACGTGCTATATATACACACACGCTGTGTCTGTATGTTCTCTGTCTGTATATGCGCACACGCACTGTACATGCGCATACACAGGCTAGGTGCTTCACTAAAGCTTACGTTCCTAATGTAGCCTTTAGTAAAGGAGGGCAGATGTCATTTTTTAAATGGATGCTGTTTGCTATAGCCTCTGTTATACAGCCATGGGAGATGTTGTGATAGACAAGACTTCAAAAAAAGGAAAAAACAGATTGTTTTTCGTGACAGCATGTTTCGCACTAGTGGTCACTCTGATGTGGTGTCAGTAACTACGGTGGCAGTTTCCATGGTGTTTTTGCTGTATCACACATGAGGTTATTAGAGATCCTGCTCCTCTATCAAAAGGGAAATTATCAGCAGAGTTACTTCTGGATGTAAATTGAATCCTTTTCAATTAACAGTTACAGATTTCACAGGTATAAATTTCATGAGCGCTAGTTGTAAGTATGCATCGCTAGCAATGTGTTAGTTATGCTTGTGTGAGAATTTAGGCTGCTCTTTTTTACTACTTTTGTTACAGCACTGTGGTCTAATCTGTGGTCAGCTAAGTAAGTGCAGTGCTTTCTCCTCTCTGTAAGAGCTCTGCAGAACAGCAGTGTTACTGTGTACTATCACTAATGGGTTGCAGATAATCTAAATAAGCGGTATGGTGAGAAGCATTTATTAGAGGCCTTTACTGATACAGTGTTGCACATTGCCTTTTTTTCATGTTGTGCGCTCTAGTGGTTTTTGTAATTAAATATTTACATTAATTTCAGGTAAGTATTCAGTCCAGAGAAGGAGATTGCAGCTCGCCAAAAAGAAAGACAAAAGACAGAAGGAAGGAGAGACAGAAGAGAAGAATAGGAGGAGAATGAGATGGGGTAGTTCAGGGAACTGAGTGAAATGGAGTACAGAACGGAGGTATAATTGCATTTTCTTCAGGAGGAGAAAAAGTTCTGCATTTTGCTAGCAGCCCAGATTTTATAATAATAATAAGTCTGTAATAAAAAAATTGCTTGAATAAGGCATGTTTTGTTTGGGAGGAGGATAACCTGGAACTGAAAATGGCCACACGGCTGATATTTAACTCTTGTCATCGTTACAGCTCTGCAGATGATTAGCAACTTTTCTTGGTCAGGAGGGCACAGAGAAGTAGTACTTTCAAGAAAGTTCTAAATACTTGAAATAATTATAGGTCAGCTTTTTGGAAGGAGTCAAACTGACAATCTTTGTCATCTAAGCAGCCTTTCTGTATGACTCGAAGCCCGGTTGTGTGATGTTCTGTCTGCTGCTGTCTGAGGTGTGAGGCACCATGACCGAAGTAGTAACTATTTCAGCTCATGTCAAAATAATGTTAGTTAGCAAGTCTACAGTAGGTGGTTGTAAAGATGGTTTAATCTTAGCTGAAAATGTAGGCAAGAAAGCTCTGCCCTGCAAGAGCTTTTTATTGGACCCATAGTAAAAGCATAAATGGCGGAGATAGGTTTTGCTGATGTTAATTTTGCAGAGCAGCTAGCAGGAGGAGTTCCTAGGGGTGACAGTTAAAATAACCACCTGCCTAGCACTGTTTGTTGGCCAGTGTAGCTGAAGGTTGATTCTGTAATGGTTCTTAATGTTGTAATGTAATCTCTTTGAGACTGAAGTGAAACTGTTTTGGCCTGAGCTCTATTGCTGAGTAGATACTCACTTTTAAAAAACAAAACAAAAACTGTTCCAGGATGCGTGTGAATACAGTGAGGATGACGAGCAGGTGGACATTGAGACCGTGGAGGAGCTTTCAGAGAAGATTAACATTGCCCGTCTGAAGGCCACAGCTGCTCATACCCGACCTTCCAAAGAGAAGTAAGCATCCCTGAAGAGCACTGCAGTTCTGTGTGTCATTGCTCACTGAATGAACCCGCTAAACGACAGGTTCAATGTGCTGGTAAGGTAAAGCAAGGCTTGTCAGGTCTTCCTGAGCACTGGTGCTTCCCAGTGTCGGTGAGGATGGGGCTGTCAGAACTGAGAGTAGCTTTGAGGTATCTTAGCCTTTTTTTTTTTCTTTTTTGAACTTCCCTGTAATTAATTTGTACAGAAGGATATGTGTCTTGTAATGTGTAATATTTATTAGTGAATTGCCTCCTTTCCTGCAAGCTGAATGTGAGCAGGGTCGCCTTGGATTTAAATATGATTTTGCAAGTTTCTGTTTTGTTTATTCTTGTTGGTAGATTTGTTATTTGTAGGCAGGAACAGTCATTGACTTCATTCATGAGCCTGTAAGTAAAAACTTTGACTTTGGGACCACTGCCCCAGCAAAGAAAGGCTTTTCTCATTTGTATATGGTCTGGATAGCTTGGNAATCTAAATTTAATTTGTGAACTTCTTGTACAGAAGACTTCATGTTGTTCTTTTGTTCTGTTTTATTTTTTTTCATTGCTGCTGCTACATTTGCATCGATAATGACAGCATGCAAAGTAAAAACATTGTTTACTTAAGGCATATAAAGATAGTCATGGCTGTTTCTCAGCTGCATCAAACTAAAGAATGGGGAGTGTGGTATCCTTTGCTCTTCCTGCTTGAAGAACTTTTTTGTAGAAACTTTTAAAAATCTGATTGGAGTTCTTCTGTACCTCCCAGGTAGTTCAATTTTTTTCTTCCAAAGATACAGCTCGACTTTTATTCGTAGCTCTTCTCTATAAGTTGTCAAGATCCTTCAGTTAGAAGAGAAAATCAGATGTCATGTTTTGTACAAACAGTTCTTTCAAATGTGTATTGTTCTTGCTATTTTCAAGGTCCTAAGAAATAATGAGGAGGCTGTTTTTATGTGTTAGGATAGAAATTTATGTGAGGGTTTTGGTTCGTTGATCTTGGTGGGGGAGGGATTGTTCTGTCATCTATGTTGAATCTGTGTTTACAAAAACACAACAGCCAAAATGCTGCCTAAGGCCAATTAGAGCTGCGTTCTGCAGTTAACAGTCACCGGCTTAGTTTGCTCTTTGACACAGAGTGACGTCGTTTGTCTTTTGCACTGGGGGATAATTTTACAACTTTCAGAACAGCTGATTTTTTTTTCCAGGATGATGACATTGAAGATAGTTCATCTCCTTGAGAAAGCTCAACAGTGTCCAACAGTGTCCTCCTGTTTTCATGTAGTTAAAAGGAAAAGTTAATATAAAGGGATACAGATGAGCAATTCTGGGCTGTTGGAATATACTGAATGAGGATAGAGTGCATGAGATGAGTAGTGTTGGGAAAAACTTTTTACCTTTCTTCCAGATACCATGCTCGTAATTCCTCGGATGAAAATTTATCAGAAAGTCCTACGAAGGTATATGCTTCTCCTCTTTCCTTTTGGTATCACATCTCCATTTTAAAGATAAACTTTCATCTCAAGCGCGACTCTAACGCAGTTTATCTACCTTCTGTGTATTTATGCTTAAATGCAAGAAACCAAATGTGTATATGTGGGGGAAGGGGGATCAGTCCAAATCTCATTTAAAGAAAAAAGGACTGCCACTGGCATTAATGGGTTTTGTATCCAGCTTTTTGTACAGGAGAAATATCTGCCTCTTATTTACTATTGTATTTTCTTAGGTTTTGTGGTTTTGGTGTAAATTACTATAGCACACAAAACAATGAACAACTGAGAAATGTTTTCATGCATCTGAGAAGACAGTACGTAGTATTATAGAGACTGCAGCAGTGGGCAAAAGATTTCTGAAAACAATAGTTTGTTAAATATGTGCTTACGCAAGTTAGAGATGGTGCACGAGCCTAAACGCACTGCAGTCCTTCTGAACTTAGGCTGTATTTTGGGGTTGCTTCAAGGCCTGTTTCACTAACTGTGCGCAATCACTGTCAGTGATGCACTGGAAGTCAGGTTTAGAGCTACCTACTGGGAGGGTGGGGTGTGAGTCTGGTGTACATGTTGTATGTTAGAGCAGGCTAGCATGTATGCTTTTGCCTGAGGTGGGGGTGGGTTACAGGATGCCTTGCCTTCTCCATGTATTATTCTCTCTGCCCTCGAAACTATGGCGCGAAGCCCTTCCTGCACAGGCACCCAACAGAAGAGCAGATGCACTTACAGCCTTACTGAGCTCGTTCTGCCTGTGAGGGCAAAAGCAGGTGCCAAGAGCCAGGCTTCAGGAGTCAGCCTTCACATTCCTCCTGAGGCCAGCGGACCTGGGGAGTGTCTACTGATTCATGGGGGTTTGGAGGAGACCCAAAATGATGTCAAAAATACATTAAAACTACTTAAGTATTACTTTGCCACGAAATAAGTAGCATAATAATGCAAAAGCTGTAAGGATAATGCTGAAATAACAAATCTTCAAACCTGTAAGAGTTAGTACTTATTACCTGTCAAGCTTTGTGGGCCCCTAAAGAAACAGTCAGAGTTTGTGTGTGACACGTTCTGTTTCTTGGTAGATGTCTGGGGTGGTCAGTATCAACAGCGTCTTGTACATGCCATGTCTGTTGGCCCCTGTCTATATATAGCCATGAAGCAAAATAAAAACAGAAGTAGCTTAATGTCAGGAGAGAAAAAAAAAAAAAAGTGTCCTGTATTTGATGCAATTGTTTCATTTATTAGTAGACTTTTGACAAACAAACAAACAAAAAATCACTAGGCTCAAATGTGTGATTTTGCTGTAATACTATGGCTTACCCATGTAGCCTTGTACTGCAAAAGCTGAAAGCTCATGAATAGAAGGTGCTGCTCGTGGTGTCTTCTTTGGGGGTTGATGGGATTTTGTTGGTTGGCATTTCATGCTTCGTGCATGTGCTTCTGACTCAGCTTTCATGAAGACACGGTAGCTGAATAGTATGACATGGAATCTTGAGGTGTCTGTTGAAACAGTGCAAATCAAGCATGTGTTTGAATATCCCTTGCCGTTAGATTTCCTTTGTTTATTTTTCTTTAAATTGGACAATGTGGTTACTTCTCCAGCAGAATCTTACCTTCTGGGGCAGAAAGCTGAAGTCTGAGGAAGAAGCCTTTGATCATTACCGCCAGACGCACACAGCAAACGAACGCCGGCGACGTAACGAAATGAGAGATCTCTTTGAAAAACTGAAGAAAGCTCTGGGGTTGAACAGTCTTCCAAAGGTCTCCAAATGCTACATTCTCAAGCAAGTGAGTATTTTGAAGCCTCAGTGAGGAAGCGTTGATCTGAACCGAGTAGCACAGAAGGGCTGAGGTTGGAAGGGACCTCTGGACAGCGTCTGGTCCAACACCTGCTCAGGCAGGGCCACTGAGAGGAGGTTGCTCAAGCCCGTGTCCAGGTGGCTTTTGAAGA
Source organism: Alectura lathami (assembly GCA_013399715.1). Taxonomy (NCBI): domain Eukaryota; kingdom Metazoa; phylum Chordata; class Aves; order Galliformes; family Megapodiidae; genus Alectura; species Alectura lathami. Next base: position 27,132 of record VXAV01010003.1, on the reverse strand, counting down.
TCCCCCAAGGAGGGAGACTTCACAGCTTCTCTGGGCAGCCTGTACCAGTGCTTGGTCACCCACACAGGAAAAAATATTTCCTGATATTCAGACAGAACCTCTTGAGTTCCAGTTTGTGCCTATTTCAGTGCCTTTTTTCCTGGCACTGGATGTCACTGAGAAGAGCCTGGCTCCATCTTCTTTGCGCCCTGCCGTCATGTATTTATATACATTGATAAGATCCCCTGCCAAGCTTTCTCTAGGTTGAAGAGTCTCAGCCGTTCCTCATCGGAGAGATGCCCCGGTACCTTAATCATCTTGAGGGCCTTTTCAGTATGCTCATGCCGCTCTTGTAGTGGGAGCCTGGAACTGCTGGGAAGAGGGGAAGGATCACCTCCCTTGACCAGTTGACAATAATTTGCCCAATGCAGGCTGGCATATCATTAATCTACTTTGTAGCAAGGGCGTGTTGCTGTCTGGTGTTCAACTTGGTGTCCATTTGGAGCTCCGGGTCCTTTTCTATTAAGCTGCTTTCCAGCTGTGTGGCCCCAAATATATGCTGGTGCCTGGGGTTGCTCCTCTGCAAGTGCAGGATTTCGCAGTTCTTGTTGAGTTCTGTGAGATTCTTGTTGGCTCATTTCTCCAGCCTGTCGATGTCACCCTGGAGGACAGCGCAACCCTCTGCTTTGTCATCCGCAAGCTTGATCAGGGATTAATTGGGAGTGACCTCACGGTGTAACATCTGTGCTCAGCACTTGTGGATGCATCGTATCAGGGCCCATGGATTTTTGTATGTCTAACTTGTTCAAGTATTCCCTGACCTGATCCTCTCCCACTGTGTGTGCATCTTCCTTGCTCCAGCCTTTCCCCTTGTTCTGTGGGACCTGAGATTCCTGAAGGCTCGTCTTGCTGGTAAAGACTGATGCAAAGAAGGAGCTCAGTACCTCAGCCTTTCCCCTGAGTGAACCAGGTCATCAGGTCTACTGCTTCGTTGAGCAGCAGCCCCATTTTCCCTGGTCTTCCTTTAGTCACTGATCTACTTAAAGAGCCCTTGTTGTCTTTGGCATACCTGGTCAGACTCAGTTCTGTTGATGCTTTAGCTTCCTGACTTCATCCCTGGATGCTTGGACAGAGCTGCTGTATTCCTCCCGGGTTACCTGTCGCTAACTCCTGCTTTCACTGTCTGTAATGCCTCCTTTTTGTGTTTTGAGTTTGGCAGGAGCTCCCAGCTCATCCATGCCAGCCTTCTGGCATTTTTGCCTGACTCTCTGTTAGGATGGACTGCTCTTGAGCTTGGAGGAGGTGATCCTTCAATATTAGCTAGCTTTCCTGGGCCCTTCTTCCCTCCAAGGCTTTATCCCAGGGGACTCTTCTAAGCAGATCTTTGAGGAGGCCAAAGCCTGCTCTCCTGAAGTTCAGGGTTGTGAGCTTGCTTTTCACCCTCCTTGCAGTGAGGATCCTGAACTCCACCATCTCATGGTCACTGCAGCCAAGGCTGCCTTTGGCCTTCACATTCCCAACAAGCTCCTTGTTGCTGGGCAGTATGGGGTCCAGCAGAGCACATCTTTGTTGTCTCTTCTGTCGCTCAGAGAAGAAAGTTAGCATCAGCTCAATTCAAGAACCTGCTGGATTGGTTACGTCCTGCTGTGTTGGCTCTCCAGCAGATAGATACCAGAGTGGTTGATGTCACCCCTGAGGAAGGACCAGGGCCTGCAAATGTGAGGCTGCTCTTGTCTGTAGAGGGCCTCATCTGCTTGTTCTGCTTGGTTGAGTGCCTTGTAGCAAACGTACACCATGATGCCACCTGTCCTTCTGATCACCTCCGTTTAATTCTAACCCACAAGCTCTCAGTTGGCTCCTCTTCTGTCCTCAGGCAGGGCTCTGTACTCCAGCTGCTCTGTCTTAGAGAGGGCAACACCCCCTGCTCATCTCCCCAGCCTGTCCCTCCTAAAGAACCTGTATCCTTCCACTGCAGCACTCCTCGCTCCAGTTGTGGGAGCTATCCCACAAAGATGACTAAGATGTTTTTTCAGTTTTCAGCTTGCTTGGTAGGGAAAGTTGGCCTTATGTGGTACTTCACATGCTTACCCTGAGTCCCGCTTTCTTACAATGATGAAACGTCTAAACAAATTTCAAAAACGTTTCTTGGAAGGAAAAGTATTTTACTATTTCATGTGCTGTTTGTTTATAAATCGATTTCCTGACATTTTTCTAGGCCTTTGACGAAATCCAGGGATTGACTGATCAGGCGGATAAACTTACTGGACAGAAGAACTTACTGGCTCGCAAACAGGATACTTTGATTCGAAAAGTTTCCACACTTTCAGGTGAGGTTGTTTTTTGGATACAAACTAACTGGAATAGTGAAAGAAAAGGCTTTCAAGTGTGGGGCAGAGTAGCAGCCCCATCTGAGGTTCTGGGTGAGACACTGATGTTCACATGAAGTTAGACTCTTGCCCCCAAAGACCTGCCAGCAGTATGCTCATGCTGATGAGAAATGCTTTTATTTTCCTTTATGCCTAAAGGAAATGTAGAATGATCCCTGTGCTGCATGCCACAGGCTCGGGTTCCTGTGTATTGGGTATGTTTTAGTAGGAAAAAAACTTAAATTCTGGTTGCTTCCTGAAACAGCTTTTCTGCTCAGTGCTTCACGAGCATGCGCATTTGTGTTCTTTATCATTACCAAAAGCTCACACTCTTTGGCCAACTTTGAATAATTATCCACGTACTGCATTTCTGAGAAGTAGTGCTTGCAGTGTCTAGATGGAGGAGGCAGCTCTGTCCATGAAACAGACCTTCAGTGTATTCTGAGCTGCTGCTCACTGAGGGGTTTCAGGGCCTGTGTCCCGTTTATTGTGTCTTTCTGGGGTGTTAAAGATAAACTTAGTTAAAGACAGGCTGTTGTGTTAGAACCTAAGCTCTAGGTTCTAACTAGTACTTATTTCATCTGCAGTGATCAAATTGTGAGCATCTAAAGAAAACACGATTTTCAAAAATCTTGTTTTGATATGAAAATGTTCAATAATGGTAAATTGTGTGCCAGTTTTCCAGTAACCGTAATTTGAGTAACAAGGTGCATCTGTCCAAGAAATTTCCGAATGAATGTTACATTTTATTTGGTAGACATGCTTACAAGGAAAGATGTGAGGTGCTTCTCCACAGATGTGGATGTTTTCAAATGGTACCTCTTCAGTAAGAGCTCGTGCATGTCCAAGCTGATTTCTGCATATCAAAGCCGCAGATAAGCTGTGAAATGTGTGGATGGTTCTGAAGAAAAAAAAAACACCTTGGAATAAATATGTAGTTATTACTCTCTGGTGTTAAGTCTGCAGTTTACTTGGTGGGGTTATCTGCTCTAAAGTAGCTGGATCATGTCAGTGTGATAGGTTTAGTCTTTTGTTTTGGAAAGAGCCTTTGAAAAGGTAGGTTAATTTTCTGGTCATGTTTCTGTAGGGAAGACAGAAGAGGTGGTCCTGAAGAAGCTGGAATATATATATGCCAAACAAAAAGCTGTAGAAGCACAAAAACAGAAGAAACCTGTCCAGTCAGCAGAATCTGTCGTATCCTCAGCTGCTAGCATGCAGCAAGAAGAGTCTTGTGCTCTACCCAGAGATTTGAGCAAACTGCCAATGACAAATAGAAGAGGCAAGCCATTGATCCTTGCCCGAAAAGGAGGCCATGCCACAGGTAGGCTGGAAATGATGCGTTTTCGCTGAAGGAAGTTACCTTTAATTTCACCAGGACTGCTGTGGTGTTTGATCAGGATGTCACTCTGGAGGGTCAAGACTGTTAACCCTGCATGAAGAGGTGATACGGACTGGCTCTAGCTGCATGGATGAGGTTCCTGGAGCCTGTTTCGCTTCTGTAGCAGCTTCCTAATCTGCGGCTTATGACCTTTGTAGCTGGAGCTCCTCGCACGCCTGTGCTTGGCGCTGGAGTACAGGATGTTGTTCGCCATTAAGGGCGCTGTGTCAGAATAAATCGCTGACCTACAAATTTATTTGTTACAGAGGACGCCTCATCCTCTCTTACACTAACTGCTGCAAGCCTAGTGATGACTCCCCAGGGGCAGGTGCTTACCCTGAAGAGCCCACTGATACCAGGGCAGGTGGCAGCCGTTCCTTCCACGCTCTTGCAGGCCGAGTTAAAGCCTCGAGCTGCCAGCACTGCCGTGACAGCACAGCCAGGTATGATTGAAATAACAAAAATACCGTGCTACTCACCGATGTGCGTATCAGTTTACAGTGTAAAATGTTTAATTTTTCGTTTAATTTTTCGTTTTTTACAACATAGTGAGGTGTAGAACCTGACTCTAATAAAATAAAGTTGATTTAATTATGTCAAATGTCCAGTTTATCAACAGGTACAGATAATTCTGTTGAATTATCACTGTTCCCAAACTAGGGAGGCTGAAGGAAGTTAAAGCAGAAGGAGATCCTAAGGGAGATCCCTTAATCGCCTAGCCGATCTATATTTCTGTCTTTCACCACTTTCAGATGGCTTTACAATGTGAAGTATTGTGTAGAAGTGTAAGGCTTTTATTTTCCAGACTTGACTGAGTGTCTGAAAGGATCTTGTTTCCACTCAATCCCCTTTCCCCTTTTCCTGGATAAGGTATTACTTCTGTGATGATTCAGCTGCCAGGATCAACAGTTCCTGTCCAAGTAAAAGGAATTCTAACTAACTCTACCATTCCCATTACACTGTCCACTGTTGCTGGAAACCCAGTGCCCTCAACAGTAGTATCAGCTGCAGAGTCCCATTCAGGTAGGCTCTTTTTTTTTTTTTTTTCTTTTAATAGATCTTTTTGCAGGTGTGTAGGGACAGTTACCCTTGCAAAAAATGAGGCTAAACTGTTTTTCCCATTATAAGCTGTTTTTCTCATTAGGAAGCAGCAGTAGATCTGGTATCTAGGTTTGCAAGGAGAGTTAGTATTAAGTGTTTTGAACAGATTAGAAGGGCTTTAAGGAGGTGAATACAAGAGGGGTCTTTTGGTTGATTTTTAAACTTTCCTTAGCCTAACTGATCCTCCATGCCCTCAGCAACATAAAAGGAAGCGAGGCCTGGAATGTGTCCATGGTCTAACTCATCCCACTGGGGAGGCTTCAGTAAAAAGCGATAGTGGGGCTGCTGAAAATCTTTGAGAGGGAGAAAAAGTTATTTTCCTTGTGCATCACTATAAGAGTTGTAGGCCTTACAGTTGCTTCCATTTGTGGCAGCCTGCAGAAGGAAGGGGCTGGGCAAGTCTTTGTTTCTACAAGTTGAAAACCAGGCTGTTAATGTTTTGGGGATTTGCTTGACCAAAACTGCACAAGTGGTTTGTATTGTTACTAGCAGCTTACTTGAGGAAGACCTGAAAAGTGAGCGAATTAAAGGTAATTAGGAATGGTCTAGCAGTTAGCATGGATCATAATGGAGTGTGCTTTGTTTGGTTTTGCAGAGAGTGAAGATTCCTTCATGATGCCAAAGATTGTTAATGTAACATCCCTGGCTGCTGAAGGAAGCATGAGTCTAAACCCAAACAGGAACAAAAATTCTAACACAGCAACAGCTGCAGTTACTCAGGCTTCTGAGAAATCCTTGGTGGTAACACCTCCTGAAAGTAGGAAGTGTGACAGCATCCTTTCGGAAGAAAAAGCCAAACCAGGTCCTGGAGACAGTGGCGGAGATGGAAGAAGTACCACAGGTCCCACAAAAGGTTTCTTTGAAAATAAAGATGGCTTTTCACAGCTGAGGAATGTGTCATGTACAAAGGAGCCTCCAGAGTCCTTTGGCAAAAAGCTCTGCATCAGTGAGTTTGTAGGAAGCCAGGCCAGGAAGAAAGACGGTGATCCCGGAGGGGAAAGACTGAAAGCGAAAGAGCTGCCGTTCCGCAAGCTGCAGATCAAAGATTCAAGGATAGAAATGGAACTGAGGAAAATAGCTTCTGCAATGGAGGAGGCAGAGCTGGATGCAGGTGAGTTACTGAGCAGCATTGAGGAGAGCGATGACACTGATGAGACCCTTACATCACTGCTCAACGAGATCGCTTTTCTCAACCAGCAACTGAACAATGATGCCTCGGGTATGTCAGAGCTGCCCAGCACTCTAAGCTCAGATTTCTCCCATGGAGATGCAGAAGCTCGCCAGGGAGCAGCCAGTGATCTCACCGCTGCAGACGGTTCTTCCTTCCAGTTTGGCCATCTGGGAGGCAGTTTTAAGGACCTTTCTGAGGTTCCGGAGGGTGGTGGCTCTTTAAGCCCTCTCCTTTTGCACCTGGAAGACGATGATCTTACTGACGGGGACAAGAACTCTGGGGAGCCTTCATCTGAAGCAGATGTTCTCAAGATAGTAATAGGGGCTGAAATGAAGGATCCACTTCCCAATCTGTCCATAACCAGTGGTGGGAATGGCAAAACTGTAGCAAACCTGGCAGAGACCACTGGCATGACTCCTCCGGTTTTGCAGATGAAGACTAATCCAGAAGCCAGTAATGCTGACACTTTGTGGAGGCCCATGCCCAAGCTGGCACCACTTGGCTTAAAAGTAGCTAGTCTGCCAGCGGACTCTGAAGGGCAGAGCACTAAAGTGATGCCCTTACTGGCACCTATAGTTGCAAAACTGGCACCCACTGGGACAAAAACTTCATCTACAACCGTTCAAGAAGGACAGGATAGCAAAGTAATGCCTGCATTAGCACCCGTGGGCACGAAACTTAGTAATACTGGGACCTTACCTCCAAGTTCAGCAGGCAAATAAATGCTTGTCTGTTTTGCAGAGAGTGGAATGGAGATGGGAGCAGTGTGAACCAGTGGCTGTGCTTGGCAACATCCTTTGTCGGCAACACTTTTTGTTTTCTAAATGGCGTCAGCACTCTGTTTGTCTGAGGGCAGGCCCCAAATTGAGAAATAAGTGCTATGAAACTTTAAAGCATGTTGACATATTTTTACCTCACTGTTATATTCTGGGTGTTCTCCTTCCCCTTCACAAAATAAGGAAGATGATCCTTCATGGAAATAGTTTATAAAAGGACTGAGAAACCTAGGCTGTTTTTTTCCCAGTAGAGAGGCAGCTGTCTGTTGTTGAGGAAAAAATCTGGTTTGTTTGGTTTCAAACCAGGCAAACGATCTATGCAGAAATGGGATTGTTCACATTTATTGCTTCTAATGTTTTGCAGAATATGATGCATGTGCAGAAATGAGATTGCAATTACTCTCAAATTTGTTACCTAGAGTGGCAGAAGGGAAACTGGAGATTGTGAGGAGGGCTGAAGTGAAAAGTTTCTGGTTTTTGGTGCTAGATAGTTCTCTGGCAGAGACTCTTTTTAGTAGCTTATGCACAGAATTTTTTCATAAACTTCTAGAGCTCTTGCTACATGGGGAAGATATTTCCCATTGTAATTAGAATAGGACAGTATGTAAACTTGTAAAACAAAACAAACAAAAAAAAAAAACTAAAAAACACCACTTTCACCTCATGCCCCTATACAAATAGTGCGTGTTTGATGGTTAGGGCATCTGTAAGGGGAAATTTCAGAGAGCAGAAAAGAATTTGGGCATCTGTTTGCTCCATCTTCAAATAGAATGCTGCGTTTCCCCGCTTCCTTTTCATTCCTCCTGTCATCCTTCAGGACATATTGGTGGCTAGGGTGTGTTAATAGGAAGTGTTGCTTCAGGAAAATACAGGATGCTTTCAGGACTGGTGTAGCCTAAACTGAACGAGCGAGGTGTATATGTGAATGTAAATATGAAAATATGTGTATAGCTTTCCAAACCTCCCATTTCTTTATAAATTCAGGAAAGGTACTCAGAGGTTTCTCACTGCATTTGCACAAGATGTGTATAGAGAAAAAAAAAAAAAAGCCAACAACAAAAATGCTCATTACCAGGGAGATAGGGCAGTATTGAATCACGAGATGTATTTTTTATTCTTCTCTGCCACTGCTTACTCAATAACCTGTAGGTGCTCTTCGCTGTTCAGCTCTTGGATGGAAGGGCCTGCAGACTGTAAAGATATTTATATTTTTGTACACAATTTTTGTTTTCATAGTTTTCTTGAAAAATGAACTTTTCAGCCTAGGAGAGAGAATTTGCTGATGAGTGTGCACACAATCTTTTCCTATCATGTCTGTAAATAGGAGTTATGGCGTGCCTGAGGGGCTGCTTAACTGCTCCTAAAAGGTAGAAACGATGGCCAAGAAGATGACACAGAATTTGGGAAATAGATGGTGCGTTTTGCTTTACGTTTAGGAATGTAATCCCCTGTCTTACTGTTCAGCAACAGCAGCTGGGACTCCCCCCCTAAAATTCCCAGTCTTTGGTGATGCACTGTCGGAGGAGTTTCGCCTTCCCCGCGCTGAGGCAGTGCGGGTGCTGAGCGTGCTCCCGCGCTTAGGGAGCAGCGTTTGCCGTGCACGCTGTGCGTCCTGTGGGGTAAGCTGCAGCTGCTGGCTCTGTGTCCGGGTTAGGACGTATGTACTTCGTGTGTTTCCTCGTCTTTTTTGTCGTTTTTGTTTTTATCATGCTGCAGAGGAGAGAAGACCTTATAGCTGGGTATCAAGCAGGTTTCTCCAGAGTCTATATGATAAAAGGTGTCTTCACCTTGCCACTCTGAACGATGCGTTTTAAAGCAGTTTCATATAACTTATTGCCATTTGCATATTGCCTGTTTAAATACTTGATACAAGTCTTACGTTAAATCATTGCAAGAGAGAATATTGGTCAGCCTGAGAGCCACGCAGGGTCTTACAGCTGTCACTGAATGCCTTACAAAAGGGAGTTAACGTGTGAGTATGCATGTACACATATTTTGCTTAACATTAAAGGATTTTAACCTTGTTTTAAGTCACTGGAAGTCTGGAGTAACTATTTACCTGGGAATCTGGTTCTGAGCATTTCTAGTAGGCTGAAGTTGCCTTTTTTTTTTTTTTTTTTCCGGTTTTAAATTACCTATGGCAATTTGCTTTGCCAAGAGTTTTTATGCCCCCCTTCGCGTGAAACAGCAGCCAGAACAGCTGTGATTCCTTTCAAGTCCCCAGTCATTGACATCTCCTTCTGCAGCCCATCCCTTCATGGTCCCAAATGGCTAATTTTAAGGACAGAACCGTGTGGCAATTGGCATCTAAATACTTTTTAGCAGGTGTGTGCTTTGCATGCTTCTATAGGACAGAGGAAGCGGTAGCATGAAAAGCCATTCGGCGGTTTTATCTAAAATGCTCTGCTTTTGTAGGTGCTTTGTGCGTAATCAAGGCAATGGAAAATGCTCAGATGCTTTTACTGTTGGGCAGTGAACAGGAAGGACTCCTTACTGCAACAAAAACGTGCTGTGTAAAGATGACAGTAAAAATGTTGGTCAATCTAGTGATCGTGTTCAGGAACCAAAAACAGACCCCCGGACTCAGCTGCAGAAAGTGGTGACTGGTACAGGTGCGAGAAGACTAGATGCGAGTTCTACCAAGCAAGAAGGCAGTTGGAAATGGCAGTTGTTCCACCACCTCTTGGCTGCAGCTTAATATTTGCTACGGATTTAAATGCTGACACACACTTTTTTTTTTTTTTTTCCTCCTCTTTCTCATGCTCCCATTGATTTGGAATAAGCCTTTTAAAACTGATGTGTGCTGTCTTTTGAGGCAATAATGCAAGAATGTGACATGTAAGGAAAAGATTCTAGAATCAGGAGAAGGAAACCCCTGCAAGGCGCACATTCTCACTAGACCAAGAGACCTGGAGAGTTTCTTTGTTTTTTACACATCTGTAAATAGACTGGAATGTTTTTAAGAATATAATGAAATGTCAGATTTAGCTTTTTTCCTTTTATATATTAAAATATATCTTTCCCTCTTTTCTGCTTTTGAAAAATGGATATTTTTGTAGAAATCTAACAGTACAGGACTCCTAAATAACTGTATGTGAGGGACAAAGTGTACAACTAAAATAAACCAATCAAGCTGAACCAGAAACTGGCTCTGAAGGTTTATTCCGTGGGTGGGGAGGGAGGAGCCGTTGTGCTGGGGACACGGGGCTCTGTACCACAGCCGTGATCAGACAGCTCGGGGAGATGAATCTCTTGGGTTAGTCCAGCAGGACGCAGAACTCGTTAGTGGCTCTAAGACAGGGTTTAGACTACCTAGATGCAGAGGAGTTGCTGAAGATGCTTTATTTTCTGCAAAATGCGTCTGAAGCAGTAAGCCTGCTTACAGTCAATGGGGTTTATGTAAGGTCAGGGCATAAAAGGAAAAAAAAAATTGTAGAAGATGGAGTCTCCCTAAAATCACTGTCTGCTCTCCCTCCCCAGCCCTAAATTCAGCTAAATCCCATGTATCTTTGCTTTACAGATGTCGTACAACACAGCTGTCATGTTGAAAACAAATTTGAAGATCTGTCCCCAGGTGAAGTGATAGAGGAGGTACCTTTTAGAATAAATAGATGAAATGCTGCTTCAGATACCATCCGTCACTGCTGTCACTTAACTTCCGTGTTCTGTTACATGGAAGATAGTGCATTTGTTATGTGTTCTTAAAAAAAAAAAAAAAAAAAGATAAAAATTGTCATATGTACAAGTTTGACTGACAGACCTGAGAAAAGAAAGAACAATGAAGAGAAAAGTTATGCATGAGGATACGTGATGGACTGCAGAAAAGATGATGCAGGATTTTTGTTTGTTTGCGTTCAAGATCTGGCAGGAGAAAACTAATAGAAATGTGCTGTTACAGTCAGGTAGTGTATTTTTGAAAGCTTCTGATGAAACCCTTCACCAGGGCATCATCCCTGGCGGCTTATTTTTGGTGAATGCAAAGGAGTGTAAGCGTAGGGTTTATCCCGTCAGGTCTGCAATAGAAAGGACATACCGAGAGAGTCCCCTGATGGTGGGTGCTGGGGACTAATGTACCTCTGTGCACTGAGGACTCAGCTGTGTCACCCTGTGGGGACCAGCCCTGTGGAGGTGGAAGTGTTCTTGCTGGGCTTTTCCACGTGGGCTTTGACTTCCATCTGGTGAGTATGGGACTAAGGGTGCTGCACTGCTGGGCTCCTGCCTCCGCTGGCCCTAGGGCCTGTGTAGTTCCCCTATCCGACACGGAGGGGTGCCCCTTGCAAGCATTGCAGCTCCAGGCAATTAAATAGCTAAAAAAAGATGCAGCGCAACCATGAGCTGTGTACCATTTTTAGTGGTTTTCCATTTTGATTGCTTCCTGCATGAAGAAATGTGCCTGGCTCCTGTGCTTTTCCTGAGCAGCTCCTCTCTGGCAAAGTCCTGGCTGGTCAGCTGTGGCACCGTGCAAACCTCGGGATGTGCTGTGTGGCTCTGCAGCTGTCACCAGCACCTGAGCCCTGGTGAGCACAGAGGGTTTGGGCAAGTTCTGTTTGCAGCGTGGGTCTGTCACGTTAGTTGCAGCTCCTTGCGTTAGTTGCAGCTCCTGAGTGCTGCATGGGTATAAAATGCTTCACACCCCTGAGGTGCCAAAGGACCCTGTAATGCTCTGAATTGTGGTGAAGGCATTCAGGAGAGGCCGGCAAGGGTGGGGACTGGACTTTGGGATCCTGTCATGTGTGATTATGGTTAGAAAAAATGTTAAATACAAAACCCCCAAACATTCATCTCTTGGCTTTAAAAACAGACTCTGGCCCCTCATTTAAATTGTACTAGATCCAATCTACATTACATGGATGGATGGGTGGATGACAAACTCAATGTTTTCTTGAATAGCTCAACATGTTTTCAGCCCCTGGAGTACTCCCGCCCTTCTGGACCTTTTGCACCATGAAAAAGACTTGTTTCAGTTGTAGTTATTTGACTGCTTTGATCAGCAAGAGTCCCATCGGCGGGACTGTTACAGCTTTATGTGTGCAGCAGTGACCACAGACAGGGGAGCCTGTGCTGGGGGAGGTGAGGGTTGCTTGGCTACTGCGGTACCCAGCCCCTCAGAGGAGCTTGCACGAGCTCTTCGCAGCCCCAGAGGCAGGTGCTCCTCCTGCCTTGAGCCATCCTCCTTGAAACCAGAAGCACGTTCCTGCACACAGCCCAGCTTACGAGGCAAGGGAGCCCTGCTCCCATGTCCAGTTACTTCACAAGAGCCAGAACTTCACCTGAGGTTTCTGCAGCCTGCCCTGTTCCCTAGCCTGTTGTACCTGCTCAGGTCCTACTGTCAGACCTCTTTTTGCCCCACCTTTGCAGCTGTGGATCTCCTTGTGGCATCTGTGGCAGGGATTATTTTGGGGATCATGGCGTTCCTTGCTGAATGCTTTCCTCCTGAAGGAAGAATGAAGGGCCAGTGACGAGATGTCTGGTTTCTTTTGGTGGCAAACAAAAGCGTGGAGCTGTTTGGATAAACCTCAGCTGGAGATGGTTCCCCTCAGGAGCTGCTTGGTGCAGACAGAGCTGTGTACTGCCCAGCCAGAACGACCCTGAGCCCTTTCCACGTGGGGCACAGCTCCGCCAGGAAGCTGCATCAGTCCCAGCCCAAGCCACTGGCAGTGCCAGGCTCTGACAATGCGTTAGCTGATGCTGTGCCTTGCTCCTGAGATGTGCTGGGCTTTGCTATAGAGCAGGGCTATGGAGGCAGGGTAAAACACAACCCAACAAACCACTCACATCCCTCTGGGAGCAACGTTATTTGAGCTCAGCCTAGTGAAAGCAGCAGGGCCAACGTATGTGAGCTTTTCCAGGTACCGGGTGGATAACAGGCAGGCTTTTCCTGCTCTGGTTATCTTGATACTTGATACTGTTATTTTTTTAATGATGTAGATCTGATGAGATCTTGTTGCAACTTGTGTCTGGGTGACTGGCTACAAAAGCTGAAGGGAAAAGGTGGTGCCTGCAAAACTTTTGCAACAAGTGATGATTAACCCCTGTTCCTCAGCTGACGTTTTCACTTGGAGGTTGCCATGACTCCTCGCTTTTAACAAATGAGGCAAGCAGACTTTCAGCTCGTGACCGCTTTGTGGAGCTTTAAATTTGCTTCCTCAGCTTTTGGATGTCTGTGGCAATTAAAAAAAAAAAAAAAAATCCCCTTCCTGCAGAATCTCACCCCACAAAAGTTTTGTGGCTCTGACACACGGGGCCATCAGCTTGAACCAGTAGGCTCCGTCTCCAGGAAGAAACTCCCATAAACGGCTCCCATCAGGCGAGCTGAACTGGTGGCAGCCACAGTGGGAATTGTTTACTACCGTGCTCCAGCCTAGACAAGGCCTCATTGTCTGGCTTTGACAGGGAAAATGTCCAGTTTCACAAACTTTGCTGAGCAAGGGAGAAAATAATTATATTGCAGATCGGCTTACAAGGGGCACATTCATGTTTGGAAGAAAACTTGATTTTCGTAGGGCGGGGAAGACAGGCACTACTGCCAAAGGGAAAAGCCAGCGGCATTGATGGCCTGCAAAAGTGGCCTCAGGCCAGCAGCTGCTCCTGTCTGAAGGGGTTCTGGAGGTCCTGGGGATGGGTCTGTGGCCCTGGCTGGCCCTCGGCTCAGCATGAGCAGCAGGGACTGCACAGCTCAATCCAGGAGGCGTTGGTGCAGCCGCATTGCGTTCAGGCCCCAGAGTGTTGGCGATGTTTTGCCCCATGTGTTTTTACTTAGGAGGATGACAGGGCGGGTATTTAAGGAGTAGGTTCTGCAGTGCAGGGCTGGCTGTGATGAGCTGTGTGTGATCTGTGCTGGCTGTGGAGTGGCTGCCTTCCCCTGAGCTGAGAGTACAAGCTGGAGCCATTTTGGTTATCTCCCCAAGGGGGAGGTGCAATTACCATCTTTTCACAAGATTGCATATAATTTTCTTCCCTTAATCTTAAATAAATAAAACAAGCAGAAATAAGCTGTGTAACACGCTGATAACCCATTAATTTTCCTCATCAGGTTGAAAGCAAAGCTGAAATGAGTCCAGTTCTATTAATCTTCTTGGGTTTTGTGAACATCTCTCTCAAGAAGACAGCATGCACTCTCTCTTTGCGGCAAGCTGCAACAGCCAGCCTAAGCCCAGTTTGTTGTCATGGCAATTTCATTAGCTGCCTTATCTCTGTGCCAAATCGAAGGTTCTTGTAGACTGGCAGGAAAAAGCACGTTGGCAGAGGCCTCTGGAGATGTGTGGCCTGGTCACCTGCTCAGGGCCAGGGCAGTCCGGAGACTGAGCCGGGTTCCTCTGGGCTTTCTCCAGCCAGGACCCGAAAACCCTGAGGTTTGGGGACTGCACCACCTCCCCAGGCAACTTGGCTGGAAGGTGGCAGCAGCAGCCTGGCCTTCTTAACACTCTGGGGGTTTGCTGTGTTTTTGACGTGTGTTTACTGTGCTCTCTGGTTCCCCACCCTGAGTCTACCCATACGAGGAATTTCCCTTCACTTCTGTTTCTTTCTCTCTCTGCAGGGTTGTTGCACCTCATTGCTTGTGAACGTCCTGGCTCCAGCCACACAGCTGTCCTGTGTTCTCTTGTATCTGCTGAGTCTCATGACACCTGAAGGGTGTCTCCCATGAACTCAAGATCTGGCTATGTTTCTGTATTTGCATCTCTTTCGGTCAGTCGTCTTGCCAGGTGATAAATTGGCTGTGTTCTCCTGTATTTGGCATTTGTTTCCTGCCTGTTCTGGCACTGCTGTAGGAAAGCATCCCTCATCAGAGCAGTGTTTGCATGTTAGCGCTGGGAACAAGCACATCCATTCATAGCAGTCAGATGTGCGCTTGACTTCTCCTCAGATACACTTAGACACGCTGTCACCTATAGCAAGTGCTCTGCCCTAGCAAAAGGAGAGAGCGCGCATGCATGTGAGTGTCCTTGTCTTGAAGGGCACCCGTTGCCAGCTCTCTTTTGACAGGATTGTTACATGAGTTTTGTGTTTCACTCCTCTCCTGCATGTCTCATATTTAGTATACCATGTCCTCAGGGCAACTGCTGCCCAAGGTTTGTGGTGTTTAATTGAATTATTGTTGCCATGGGTAGTGGGAAGGTTGAATTTCATTCTGCATGGTGAATTCTGCAAGCCAAGGTACGTTATGCAGGAAGGAGGAAACCAGGCTCTCAAAGCCTCTGTGAAAGAGCCTGAGGCTGAACTGAGTGGGATTTTAGGAGAAGTTTATGGTAATTTGCTGCCCTGCTTCCCAAAGAAGTGTAACTGGAGTTGGGTACCACTCCTAGGCTCACTGGAAAACCCCAGCATCGTGGCCAAGTGCCACAGCTCTTTCTGTGCCTGTCTCCATGCCTGCCTGCTGCTTCCTGGCCACAGTCTCCTCCAGACAGAGTCGTGCTTTTACCCTCATGCCCACCAGGGTCCTTGCAGCAAGGGTCCCAGGAAGCTTGGCACAAGCCATTACTCCTAGGTAGGGCTGGGCCGGATACTAGCAATGGGACTGAAAAAATGGTGGGAGCTGCTCTTGCTGTGGTGCCAAAGCCTGCCCAGGAGGAATGCATAAACTTTTTTCTTGTTAGGGAAGTCAAAGGCAAAAAGCAGAGCCTGTAAAAGGGGCATTCATGAGATGACACCCTGCAGGAAGGACTGCATGGGAGCAGATGGGGAAACTGAGGCACAAAAGCAGTGCTTGAAACCCAGCCAGCTGTGCTGTGCAATGCAACAACATGGGAGAAAGAGCGAAATAACTCTCGTTCTTGGTTGTGTTTGATTTGCCAGCCTCTATACTTGAGCCCTAACAGGGAGTTCAGGGTCGTGACATGAGAGAAAATTCAGAACATCACCTATGTGCTAAGTGTGGCTGTGGGAGACATAACGAGCAGCTGTGGAAAGCTGATACAAAAAGGTGGATTCCGCAGCTTGCCGTGTAGTGCTTTGACATCGCTTGTCACCAGAGGGACCTCCATTCTTTCTTGCTTGCTTACAGTTCTGCTGTAATTCCTCAATTTTGCTAATGGTAGGTAACAGTAACAAGCATCTGTGGGGGGCAGGCAGCTGTTTGGCACGTTCAAGCCATAAGCTCTGTTGTGTTGTCATCTTCTCAGGACAAAGCCCGGCACTGACTGAGTTCTGGCCTGCACTGTCAGCTTGCTAACCATCTCCAGGAGCAAAACTAACTCCAGCCAGGGCACCCTTTGCTTTAGTCTTGCAGAAGGTATTTGCTCTACATTGTTCCCCGTAATTACTGCTCTCTGGAAATCTAAAGCATGGGATGAATGAGAATGAAACAAACAGGCTTATTTAGGTCAATTACCAAAGTGCGGGCTAATTGTGAGCAAAGTGGTACAAGATGAGCAGACGGCCTCAGAGGCAAACGCTCACCAGTGACCTACATACCGGCGGGGCTGGGAAGGCTGGGCAGCAGGTGCTGGGCAGCGCGCAGCTCAGCACCAGAGGGGTCTGCACACTTCTCTCCTTTCGGGCCCCTGGGCCAGCAGCATGCTATGTGCTGCCCACCTCGCCTGCGTGGAGCTGGCCTCGCACATGGGAACATGCAGGGAGCTGCTGGATGGGTGATGCAGGGAACTCGTTAGCATGTGGTGTTCAGCCCTCAGGAAGCTGCAGGGCCTCTTCCCTGAGCCCCAGGGTAGACCTGGAAAATGGCAGCACTCCTTTTTTTCTCCTTGCAGAAGAGCCCTGGAGTGGAAACAGCATAGCTTGTACACTTGGATTATCCTGCCCTGGAGAGGACAAGTGAAGGACGATAGTGTCCTGATCTGCGTTTGGACACATGCAGGAAAACCTGTCGTTGTGATCCTTCTGTGGAACTCTGTCTTACCCAACCTGACCCAACGTGACCTAACTCGGCCCAACCTTTTTTCAGGAAACAGGCCCTTGGGTGATGTTGCAGCAGAAAAGCAGCAGCTCAGTCAGGAGTGCTTTAAGTGTGCTTGTCCTGGGCTATGTTCCCTGAGCCCCGCTGGCACCCCACTGCCGGCTGGCTGAGGTGTGTAGGTGTCCATGCCCCTGCAGCAAAATGTTGGTGGGCCCCAAACTGGGGAGGGTGTAAAGTGGCTGCTGCTCTAAGGGAAGCCTTTATCATTCCTCTTGGAGTTCAATGGTAAGTTCATCCTGTGCCTCACATTTCTAGAGAGCAGTAATTAAGGAGAACAATGGAACACAAATAACTCCTGCAAAAGGGAACAAGGACTTAGCAACCCCTATTTAAGCCAAATGCTTTCCTATAAAGTGGTTTTCAGCTCTGGCTGCCCCTTGCAGGTTAGGAACCTCAGTGTCCAACATCCAAACTCTGCGTGCCTTCCAGCCCCCGGCGCCTGGCTGGGCAGTGAAAGACAGCCCTCTTCTATCCGCACGTGGCTGGCGTTGTCCCCGTTCCTCCAGCCTCCCACCACCCGGCCTGGACTGCATTCTTCTATGCCATTTGTTACCTCTCAGCCAGCTCCAAAGCTTCCTGCACTCTGCATGCATGCACACCTCTGGCACCCACCAGGTGGGTCAGTGCAGAGCAGATGCATGGCACTGGCATGAGAGGTGAACAGTCATGTGTACGCGCTACGTTAGTTACGTTAAAAGCATTTTTAAATGAGGATGTGGATTTTGTTGATGCCTTGAAAGTGGTTTAAAATGGGTTTTTTTTTTTTTTTTTTTTTTTTTTTTTTTTTTGCCTGAGTTGAAATTTAAATGGATTTGTAATTTTTTCTTTCTGTTTAAAGTTCAGTTTGGAAAATAAATATCCGTATTGCTGTGCACACCCGTGCACATTTATCTCCCTACAATAATTACCCATCCTTAGTGTCACAAGCCTTTTCTAAGCAGCATCTCCCTGCCTTCAGTTGGGCTTCCCAGCTGGGCTGTGATCTCTAACAGGAGCATAATCTCCCCAGCTGCATTACGAACCACAGATATCTACATGACTTTCCCATAGGAACATGTGAAGGAAAGGTCCTGTGTAGCTGCTGGTTGGAAACTTAACATTTCAAGTCAGGTACAGGAGCCTGATAAAAAGACACAGGCTTGGGCTGTAAAGAACTTCCAGAAACTCATTTTGCTTATCCCTCGTAGCTGTGACAATAAAGGAGATGAAGGGACAAACAACACGATGGTAGAACAAGCCAACAGAAACAGCTCGCTGTGGTTGGGTTCATCACCTGAGATGCCACACACTGAGCTGAGCAGAACTTTGTATATCCTCTGGTGCTTTTTGCCAGAGCAAACTCACATAGGTGAGTAAGAGATTTAAAATGAAATGATTATTAAGGTTGCAGTCATTCTCCTACTTAGAGAAAATCATCTGTAAAATACCCTGTGTTGTGCTGTATATAGATTCAATATATCTGTTTTTTCTCCTTTTGCCCCTTACCTTCCTATTTTCTCATATGCCTATTATAATTCCAGAGTAGACCAAAGCTGTTTACCTTTCCTCCTCCTCCCTCCCCACCCGAGTGCCTGCTGTTCACTGTTCCACTAAGTCAACAAGTGGAAAAAGACATCATGACCCCGCAGAGTCAACATCCTGTGAGGCTAAAATGATGGCCAATAGCTGAACTAGAAAGTAGCACCGTGGTCCCTTGGAGGTGGAAGGGTCGGCAGTTCTTACAGAACACTGAATGCTCTTTGTCCCCAAGGTTTCAAAATCTGTGGGAAACGTGTTCTCTGCTCTTTCCTTAGCCTTCCCTAAACCAGCCTGAAAGCTGCTGGGGAAAGCAGCGGTGAGGGTGTGGAGCAAAATGTCTGTCCACACAACTTCTGCAGACATGCGTGAGCAAGTTCAACCTGTGCTCTGCACTGTCTGGAAGCTGGGAATCTGCTCTGGTGCAATGCCAACCCTTGACTAACGTACCTGGTCTCCAAACGGGCCTTAGTTTCTCATGCCAGCTGCCATGACCTCCAGTTAGGAGCTCATTCTAGTAACTGGAGCGCCTGTCGGAGTCTGAAAACAGGAGATCCTGCCTCAGGTCTGTTTCTCTGACTAAGAAATCAGTTTAAAAACAGTAAAAGCAAGCTGACCAAGCAAACACCTGGGTCACGGCTGCAGTATGGTACGGATGTGGTGGGATCTCAGGCATGGAGCCCCTTGCTGCCCCTGTTATGCTGTGCTTGTGTGCTGCTCAGCAGGTCCAGTGAGGGGACCACAGGTGTCCTCGTCATGCAGCGTGGTCAGCTGCAGCCACCTCATGCTCCTTGCCTGCCCACTGTCGGGGGAAGAGCTGCGTCTGTGAGGGAAGTAAGTCCAAGGAAAGGTTCTAACATGGCATCGAGAGGCCTCGTGGAGCACGTCTGCTCTGCTGCTTTGTGCCTTCCTTCACAGGCCTTTTGATCTAAACCTTTTTGTCTAGCAAAACATCCTAATCAGCCACTTAGAAAATGTTCCTTTTGCTTAGAGCCCTACAGGAGGCTTATGGGATTATTTGTGAGATGCTATTTCCTAGGAAAGCACAGAGGATTTCTGCAGCAGAGGAAAACGTTTTCAGACAGTTAATTTACCTAATGCTTAAAAACAGGGCATTTCATTTACGAGGCATCTGCTCTCTCATTAGTTATGGCACTCCCAGAAGACTACGTTAAGATCATGTTATTGAAGAGTAAATGCCGAAGACAAATGATATCATTTGTTCATGGTAGATTGGCTTTTCTGGAAGGGCAGAACTCCCGACCTTAGAGTGAAGCTGAAAATCCTGCTGCCTCCAGTGATCATTAACAGATCTCAGTCAAGGTGCTGACGCTGGAGTGTGCCCTACAGAAACAATGGGCAAGAAAGCACAAGTTTTTTTCTCTTCAAGTTATTTGGTAATTACTGGAGGATAGGGCAACAGGGAGAACAGAAGCCGTGCAGGTCAGCATCATACTCCAGTTTCACCCAAGCTAAAGTTCTCATGGCTATAATGTCAGTGCAAGGGTTTTGCACTAATCTTTCAGAAATGTTGGACTTCAAAATCAGGCCCTTCTAGTGATTAAATACATGTGGAGCAGGACCTGTGTTCCAGTGCCTAGAGGAAGCTGGTGATTCCTGCTTTCTTTCCCTTTGTATTAATAGGATCAAAGAAAAAAATAGCAAGTGTTTATATTAATAAAACTACAGAAAAAGTTTATTTAAAGTCATTTTCAAGATCCTTCTCTTCAGGATGAACTGAAAAAATCTGTGACATTTCATCTGATTTTATCTAATAACTACAAAGGGAGTAAGAATTACTCAGAAAATTAGAAACATTGGTTCCTTGTCCCAGTTCCTTTCCAGCGAATTTCAAAGCCCAGTGGTGTTTCACAGGCAGCCTGCCTCTTCAGTCGCTTCACAGACACAAAGAATTGTAATCACACATCGCATTATGCTGTGCTCAGCTTTCGACACCAGAACAGCGCTAGCTGCATTTAAACAGCGTCTCCCAGGCAGACATCTCAGCTGTCCCTTGTTTTCAAAGACATCCCTTAGCTCGTTCCCAAATGTATGCGTGTTTCTCACAAATGTGATGGCTCTGATGTTTTACTGTCGAACAGCAGAAATTTAAGCACTGTCAACGGCTTCCCTCCCGTGCAGTGTCAGGTCCCAGTGGCACACAGACTGGTGCACGTTTTTAACTCGCTCCATGCCCAGCACAAGCGGTTCCACTCGCTACAACTGATCCCAGCCTGGATAAAATTAAGCACCTATGTAAATCTTTGTAGAAGAGAGATTTTACTTCTTTTGCAGTAGCTCTGGTTTCCTTTGTGAATCTCCCCTCGCCTCTTGCAACAGGGCACTGTTACTCAGCAAAATGACAATAAGTGAACGTGGACAATGTTCACATTTTCTGGAAGAATCCTCTTGGAAGTGCCCCTTCTCACGTAGCAGACCCTGTTTGGGTCCGAAAGCTGAAATATTTATATACCTATCTCCCACAGACTTCAATTACTTTTATTTTAAAAGTAATTGCAACATTGCCAACTCTCACAGTTTAATTGTAAATCTCACAAAACGCAGTGTATTTCTGAAAACCTGGAACCTTGCTACGTTTTGACACACACCAACAGGTGCGGATTTCTTTAGGGCACCGGTGTATTAAAACCAAAGCCTGATGGAGGTTAGAAACCGGCATTTTAAACACACTTCTTGCAGGTTACTGTGGCATGACCGGAGCTCACAGAGATTGGAAAGACGACCCGCGTTATGCCTCTGGGTGTTTTCATCAATATATGCAAGTTTCTGGCCAGCCAAGCCGTAAGATCCTAATCCTGCCTGCTCAGAACCCCACCGTGAACGCAAACCACCCTTTCCTGAAATACCGGCAGTGCAGGGTCACACAGTCACAAGCCGTGATGCTGGCAGCGCGCTGGCCACTGTGGTCACCGCGATGTGCGGGAGCACAGCCCACGTGGACCGACCGTCACCGTGGTGCCGTGCCTGGACTCTGGCACATTTTCACCGGCTGCGTTACCCCAGGATGTGGTACTGAGGGACGCGGCTTCGCGGTTGGCTTGTGGCATTAGGTGGATGGTTGCTCTTGATTATCTTAAGGGTCTTTTCCAGCCTAAATGATTCTGTGTTAAGGAAGGGGCTGCCGGCAGATCATTTCTACTCTAAAAGGCGCTGGTTTCCTTCCTCTTCCATAGGTCTTTGGTGCGGAGATGCACGTTGGGCCAGCGTGGACACGCAGAGTCTCCCTGGACTCCCAGAGCGAGCTGCTTTCCACCTCCCCACCCTCCGCCAGCCCTTCAGGCTTGGTGGCCGCTACTGGCCCAGCCGCGCTTAGCGCCTGCCTCGCCCACGAGCCCAGAGACGCCGCCGTGCCGGCGCTGCCGCGGGCAGGACGCGGCTGAGGCGGCTCCG
>VXAV01010002.1:0-12411 GCA_013399715.1 Alectura lathami | reverse complement strand
GGGGCCGAGCGCGGCCCGCAGCGGGAGCCGCCTCTGCCGCCGGAGGAAACCCGGGGTAAAGGCTCGGACAGGGAGCGCTGGTGGTGGTGGTGTTACCTTTCACCTGCAACGCCGTGAACCAAGTTCTGCTGCGCTGGAGAACACCCGGCTGAAAGAAGACAGCTCCTGCTCCCTCCTTTACCAATCGTTCCCCAGCAAAGCAGGAGCCTGCCGTCCAGCCCCCTCTTGTAGCCTCCTGCCCTGCTCTTCATGCGGCGCAATTGGGCCCACCTGGGGCTGGCAGAGGTTCCTGCAGCCTCCGCCCCCACCGCCCAGCTGTGCTGAGCACCTGCTGCGTCCGCTCCCCAGCCCCAAAGCAGCGCCTTCCGCACCGTGAGTGGAGCTGGGCTCCGGCTGCACCGAGACCCACGCTGGGTAGAGGCTTTCTGGGAAAAGGGAGAAGAAATACAGCAGCGAAATGCCTTCTGTTGAGCCCCTGGGCAATGATGGGTTGTGCCGAAGATCACCACTTCTGTTCACAAAGTTTTAACCAGAGGAACACGCAGAACACCCTTGGAGCTGCTGCCCGCTGCTGTGGCTCCGCACCCAGCCGGTCCTGCACGAGCCCCTTGGTGCTGGATGCACCCAAACGGCCTCCGTGGGGCTGAGCTCTGAGCCAGCTCCGTGGGTGCTGAGCTGGGGGCACGGAGCTGTGCCCCAGGCCGAGGGCACCTGGTGGGAGGATGGCAACGGTCCCGGTGCAGCGCTGCAGCGCCTGGGCGCTCCCAGCAGCCTGCTGCCACTCTCCGTGAGCAGGAAATCCCTGGGCACAGCGGCCAGGCCGGGGCTGGACCCGTTCCCTCTGTGGCTGTGTGATTGAGTACCGCGGAGTCTCGGCTCCTGTCACGCTGCCTGGGTATATGGGTGCAATATACTCACACAGAGCAAAGCTGGGTAGCAATTACATCTGCTTTTATCTCCTCTGCCCAAAGGAACAGAAAGAAAAGCAACTTTCTGCTCTGGGCTTTGGTGCTCTTTAATTTTGTGCAGCATTTTATTACTGTGGTGAAGGTGCTCCTTAAAACCCCTCAGGAGATGGATGGAGGCTCTCAGCCGCAGCAGCCCGGCTGCTCTCCCTCCCCTTGGACAAGACATTGCTGCTGCAGCAAGCGGGAAGGGTGCTCGGGTCCCTGCTCTGGGCAGCGGGTGCCTGGCCCGGGTGTCCCCGTCCCCACGGGCTGCTCCCTAGCAGGGGCCCGGCGGTCGCAGGGGAAGGGCCGTGTCTGCGTCCCCCTGGCCCTGCTCCCTCGGGCTGCCTGGGCTCTGTGCTGTGCGCTGGGGGGCTCCTGCCCTGGTAGTGCCCAGGGTGGGAGGACAAAGGCTGGCCCGCGGCAGAGGCAGCCCCACCTCTCCGGGTGCTGCGGTCGGCTGTTGCGGGAGGCTGCCTGTATTTAAGAGCAGCCACTTGCCTGCTCTCCTGTTTGATTCCTGAGCAGCAGGCGATGATCTGCCTGCTGTGAGAGTTCAAGTTGTGTTTGTTTCTGCCTTTCTTCCAGCTGAGAAATTCACTCTGTGAACTTTTCATCCTCTCCTCCTGGGGAAGAGGCTGTGGCAGGCAAGGCACTCAGTGCTGTTAATGCCTGCCCGTGGAGAGGATTCCCCTGAGGCATCAACCTTGCAGCACCAGGAGCAGGGGCAGGCGCTGTTCCTCGCGCTGCAGGGGGCTCCCCAGGTTCTCCAGGCTGCACAGCTGCCCTAGGGAAGGTGCTGGAGGGGCCTCAGGGCGCAGAGGAGAGCAGGGTTCACCACACTTTCTGCAGGCCTCTGAGGGAGTGCTTTGTGGAAGGCCACAGCGCAGGCACGGCCGAGCCCCGGGCAGGCCCAGGAGGAGCCTCCGTCAGAGCCCGACCCGCAGCGGGCACGGTGCTGGGGTGGGCTGCGGGCAGCCATCAGCATTCCTGCCCGCTCCCGGTAACCGATGGGCTCGGGGAAGCACCGAGCCCGCACCTGCCGTTTCATTACCCTTTGTTAAGCACCCTGTAACTGTGACCGATGGCGCTTCCCCGGGCGGCTGCTGCTCTGTGCGTCTCCGTCGTATTTTTGCTGCGCTGGCAGCACAGAGCCAAGGAAAGGACAAATGTAGTTGTGTAGAGACATTGACTCAGGCTCCTTAAGTAATGCCGAGGGAGCTGCAGCAAGAAAAGCAACAGCTTTGTAGGGAAATCCGGAGGCGGGGAAAACATCTCCCAACACAGCCGCTGTGGCACGGCTCGCTGAGCGCCTAATGAGGCCAGGCTCTGCCTGGGCACCCTGCCCTACTGACGGGCTGCTGCCCACTCTGTGCCCCACCGGCCCAGGAGGTCTGCGCCCTGTCCTCTTCCGAGCACCAGCGTGAGGTGACCCGGTCCCTCCGTGTGTGCATCCTTCCACCGCTTTCCTCCCCGTAATGGCTAGGGCCATGCCCCAGGGCATGCTGCGAACACTGCTCCTTGCCTGGGGCGCGAGGGCCTTGGAAAGGTGCCCGTGCATCCCCAGAGCCCCGAGCCCCCGGTACAGAGCAAGGCGCAGGGCTGGCAGCCTTGGCGCGGTGCTGACATGGCGCTGGATCCCACGGCAGCGGGCTGTGCTTCCAGGTTCAGACCTGCTGAATTTGGGAAGCATTCACCCCTGACACTGATTAAATGGGGGATGGATGCCTGATGTCCATGGACAGCCACTTGATGGACTGCTGCAAGGAAGTGCTGTCCTGATAAAGTGTCTTGGGGACGTTGCTGTCTCACAGCGAACACAGACAACAAAGCACCTGGCACCTCTTTGCACACCAACACTTCTGGTACAAGAGGAGACAGATGGTGGTTTGCATTCACACAAGAAGAGAGGAGAGAAGTCTCTTCTGGCAGTTAAAGTGTGAGCTCGGAGAGAAGCAGAACTTCATATCTTCAGCGAAAATCTTCCCCTAAATTCGCTCATGTTCTGGCAAAAAATTAAAAATAAATTCAGATCTTGGCTGTCCTTATTGGTGCATCAGCCTCTGCCCTTGTGGAAAGGAGCTGCAATCTGCAAGAGACAGCAGTCGCCTTCCGGGTGCAGTTAACCTCTTTGCACCCCCTCTGAACAGCCCAGGGCCCTCCCAGGGGCATCACACCCCTGCGGAGCTCCCAGCACCGGCACTGCCCGCAGCACGCCAGTGCCCGCAGCCGCCGTGCCCCGGGGCGGGCAGGGGCCGGGCAGAGCCCCCGCTCAGCTCCCCCAGCCACACTGAGCGCGCTGGGCAGTGCCACCGCTGGGCTGCGTGCCCCTGGGTGCTGGGTGGCTTTGGCCACACCGTGCCTCTGCAGCTTCTCCAGTGTCAAAGGAGCCTTTGGAACATGTTGCTGGTTTATTTTCTTAGCAGCATCCTGCAGCCCCAAGGATGAGATCAGGAACCCACTGCGAGAATTGTCAGGTTGTCTCTTTGCAATAAATCAGCATCTCTTTGCATCTGTAACTTATCAGCTTAATACAATCCTTATCCAAAAACCACTAATCCAATTCCTCCAGAGAGATGCGTCTGATTAGATTAATTAATCTGTTTGTACTGGAGATTTTCCTAACATCTTTGGGCAAACTCCTCTCTACACCCTGAGCTGGGGAAAAAAGGGGAGAAGGGCAAAGGCCTTGCCGAGGTGGAGAAAACCCTGGTGCTGCAGGGCTCTGGCCAAGCCCAGAGGGGGAACGCTGTGCAGGAGGGATCTCAGGAAGCAGCAGCACTGCCTGGGGACACCGCGAGCCCAACAGCTCGCCCAGCACCAGCTCCAAGTGCTCCTGCGGCTGTGGCTCACGTGCCCCATGGGCACGGCTGTGATGCCTGGGGAGCGCCCGGCACCGTGCTGCGCCTGCCCCGTGCTGGGTGCTGCAGTGCTGCACTAAAATATGAAGGAGCCAAAATCCCGATGTTTTAATTGCCAGAGGGATGGGCATGCCTATTTTTAGCCATTATCTTCATAGCTGCCAAGATAAGAACTTTGGAAAATTAATAGTTTTTGCTCAAATATTTGCTTCATTTCTCTGCGATTATTGCGTTGGTCCACGAGGAGCAGGCGGGGAGCTGCATGCACAGGGGCGGGAGGGCAGCGCTGGGTCCCCTCCTGCAGCTGCGCTGCAGGGAGCAGAGCCCGTGGTGACACGGGCAGGCTGAGCCCAGGGCGTCCTGGGGACTGTCCCTGGGAGGAGACCCCTGCGGGCCCGGCTGCCATCTCTCTGCAGAGCCTGCAAGCGCCCGGCGCTGGGCGCGGGGCGTCCTCGCGCAGGCGGGTCTCCGCGGGGCGTGTCGCTGAGCACCGTCCCCAGGGCTGCGTCGGCTTTCTGGCGAGGACTCGAAACCACCTTCAGCGTTTGTATTCAGAGCGGCTCTCACTGCCCTTTCTCAGATACAGCGAGAGAGGTGATTTAAAATTTATCAGCAAGTGTCAAGATAACCTATGCAATTCAGAATCAAAGTGCAAAGACCAGCGCAAAGTGACAGCGGCAGCATCCGTGGAGTCACATGTTTTATACAGTAGTACATGAAAATTGCACCGTGCTCTTCTGCTATTCAGGCTGAAGGGCTCCTGTAACACACACCATCTCCTGATATCAGAGTGAATGATTTCTTTCATTATTCCTGGTTATGAAGCCTATTTTCATGTTATTTGTCATTTGTGAAGCAATTTGGTTTAAAGATGGCTCAAAGCTTTTGTACTGAGCAATCAGGGAGACAGGAGGGAAGGAACGGCTGAGGGGAAGATTGGGATTCTTCGTCTGCTCTCGCATAGCCAGACGCAGAAGGGCTGCCCCGCTGCAGAGCAGGGTCCGTTCCCGACTGCTGGGTTACGTGAGCACGCTGGGGCTCAGGTGATTTCGTGCAGGAGCGGGGACTCGGCTGTGCAGATCTCGGCTTGCTGAGAACTAACGGCACCTCTGGGACACGAGGGGAATTTAAGGGACTTTGGAGCCAGGATCTTTCTGCAACTCACAAATTCGGACTTAAGAGCCAATCAATTGTGCAGCTGTTTTCGCACCATGAGAGATGGAGAATGGATCTGCCAGAGGAACTGTAGAGCGACTTTTCATCCTCCCATCTGTGGCTGGGCTGCCATTCCTCGTGCTGGAAAGCCAGCCGTAAGAGCGTCCTGCAAGCCAAACCCCGTGCTGCTGCAGGGCTGATATATCGCTCACCGAGGAGTAATACCACGGCACCAACTAGGGGCAGAATCAATTCTCCAGCAAGTGTTCTTTGATTTTGTCATAAAAACCTAATATTCTATATTTAAAAACATATCTGCTCAGCCTTGAGATGAGAGCAGAGGCTCTGAGATGCCGCTGAGGGCACCGGCAGGCCGTGAGCGCCGCGCTCTGGGCACTGCGGGGCGGGGGGAAGGGGCCGCGCAGGGTGGGCTGCAAGGAGCACGCAGTGCCCTGGCACGGGGACGGGCACCCCCTTCATTCAGCTGGCGGAATGTGGCGGACGAGCCCCCGCGCCCACCTGCGGTCTCTGCAGCCGGGTGCGCTCTGCCCGTGACGTCCAGCACCGGCGGGAGCTGCCAGCCCCTCCCGGTTCTGCCAGCCCTTCCGGGGGTGCCGCAGACACCTCCAGCATCAGGGGTTGGCCTGCGCTGGCAGAAAGCGCTGCTGGCCCCAAAGAGCTGGAGGCACTTTGCCTCGACGCAGGCAGCGTGCTCTGAATGCAGAGGCAGGAGTCGCACGGTTTCCAGGATATTTTTACTGGCCGCTTACAGAGAAATGGCACTGCAAGTCAAAAATAGCTGCTGATGTAAAAGCGAGTGTAGGAAATGTGCCTGCAGAGGCTCCCTCCCGGCGGAAACACAGATCCCATCTGCTCCGGCACCGAGCGCCTTTCAGAAGTCTCTTGGTCCAGTTTCAAGGATTTTGTTCTGCCTCTCTGTACTTTGTACTTCCTGGCTGTAGCCAGACAGGGTGACGTCGGCAGGCTTTGTCCCACGCAGTGCAGCCCCTGCTTGCGGGATGAGCCTGGCCCAGGGTCGCTGGGACCCCACTGGGGCGGGGGCAGGTGCCAGCCCTGTCCCTGGGATGCAGCTCCCGGCCGGAGCAGCTCCGCTGGTCCCCTCGGTGGGGCCATGCTCCCCAGTGGGTGCCCAGGCTGCGCCTCAGCCCTGCGGGCCAGGGGCCCACAAGGAGCTGCAGGGAGCACGGGGCTGCTGGGGCTGACCCAGCGCCTCTCCTTTCCTGGCTGCTCCCAGGGGCAGAAGCAGGCGGAGAAGCCCCTTTCCTCTGTGCCTGGCCCCTGCACTCCATCGCACCTCACTGTCCCTTTATTTCCTCTCCCGATCCCTGCCTGGACCATTTGCTGCGAGCAACATAAACACAACGTCCCTTAGAAACATGCTTTATCAAACTCACTCTTCACCCAGGAAATCTGCGATTAATTCTGTTCTGATTAGAAGTCACTGCTAATGAAGGAATCTGGTGGAGGTGGGCTGGGGCTTAGCAGGTGATAACTGCACTGGAGCACTTGAGAATTAACAGTGAAGGCAGCAGAAAGGTAAAAGAGCTGCAGGAAGCTAACAAGTCAGAGGAGCAAAGCGGCAGCTCCCCAGCACCGCCCCAGCACCCCTCCTCTTGGGAGCCACCGGGGGGCTGAGGACCCCAGCCCTGGTGCCCCGCCCAGCTGGGCTCTGTGGCCCCGGCCCTCGCGAGATGCGCTCAGTGGCTCCCTTCACATCAGGTCCTTAAGCTTACAACAGCCCAGAGACAAAAGAAAGCCTCTTCTGCGACAGAAATTAAGGATACTGCCTCCTGATCATCATAAAATTGACTTCTAGAGTAAGCCACTTAATTAAATGTATCCATTCTTCCGATACTGCTCAAAAGAGTTAAGTCCAGAAAGGATGCGGAGACCCCGTGGGATAATGTACTCATGTGGATGGTTATCTTCCTCATAAAGGCGTTATGAAAGTAGCAAAAGGAATTGCATTATATTTATGTCAATTCTCTTATTTAACTTGGCTGTAAATGAAGCATTCTGTATTGAACTGCAACCCTTTTTAATTTACCAAACCAGCGCTGCTTTGCTCAGTAGTATAGCAACTAATGAAAAATGACTCAGAGGAACGGATCTTTTCCATATGAATGCTCGTGCAGACCCCAGGCAGGCAGGCCCGATAGATGGAACAGCTTCCAGGGGCTGAGGTAATCCACGTGCTGAGCAACAAAGCCACGCCGAGGTTCAGCTCGCTGCAGAACCTGCAGGGCTGGGGCCGAGCAGCCCCTCGCACTCAGGCCCCGCTGCAGCGCTGCCTCCGACCCTGTCTGCGGGCTGCAGCGCGCACCCTGGGCGCGTGCTGGCCCATCTCGTGAGAGCGAGCGGTGCCACGGCGGGTCTGCCGCAGCAGCACTAATCCAGCCTGATGTTTCTGCGTGCAGAAGCGTTCCTGCGTGTGCTCAAACATGGTAATTTATTATTATTTATTTACAAGAGAGAGAATGTCTTCTGACCTTTTGGTCCCTGCTGGGCTGGCTCTGGAGCTGCTGCTCTAATAGCTTCTTGCACATCCAAAGAATGCAGAAAGCGCCGTCCCGCCGGCCCCCAGCTGGATCCCGAAGGCACGGAGGGGCTGGCATGACCACGGGTGGCTGCATTCCCTCCAGCCGCGAGGAGCACTCAGGGCGGGCACGCTGCTGCGGGCTGATGGCTCTGGGTCCCACGGGCAGGCAGCGTGCCCCCCTTGCCCGGCTCCTAAGTGCTCCATCTCGTCCCCAGGGCCCGCCCAAGCTGCCTCCAACAGCGGGTCCCCGCGTCCCGATCAATCTCGCAACCAGGCACTTTGCATAATGTCTGGCGGAGAGCAAACGGCCCTGCTCAAGGCAGGCTCTCCGTCTGCACCGAGCCTCTCCAGCACCTTAAAGAACTCCCTCCCGTGCAGCTCCGTGCTTCAGTGCTGCATCAGTCAGGCTCTCCCTCCCTCCCTCTTTGCCAGAGGCTGGAGATGCGGGTTCATGTCCCCGCCAGCTCCCTGCAGACACCGTGCCCTTTCCTCCTCCTCCTTCCCTGTCCTTGTGTGCTCTGCAGATTCCCGACGCCACGGGGATGTGCTGCCATGCTCGGTGCTTTCAGATTGGTGGGTCTGGGAGCGCAGGGCAGAACACAGCGCGGGGATGGCATAGGATGGGCACGTCAGCTCCCAGCCTGGCCCCACTGGGGGCTGGCAAAGGTGCACCCCACACCCCTCAGGCACCATGGCCCCAGCTGCTCAGGGTTTTTCTCACCCATTCTCTGTTGCAGGCACAGGATCCTGGATGCTTATTAGGCACAATCTGAAGGCCGCCGCTCACAGACAGATGCACGGATTTTCATTGTCAGTGACAGTATTAATGTTCCATGATTTACAGTCTCCTGAGTGCATTCTATTCTGGCAGCAAAGTACCTGCTCCAGACCCGTTTTGGGTGTTTAGATTTGTCCTTGAGGATGTAATAGAGTTATTGAGAGGGCACACACATTGACAGATTTGTATCGACTCGTTCGGCAGACAGCCTTGCTCGGCTGCACGGCGGGGAGCAGCTGGACCAGGAGCCGGGTGGCTCCACGCGCCCCGGGGCCAGCCCCCATGGCTCTGCCCAGCACCTGGCACACGAAGGCTGGCACAGCAGAGCCAGGGCTGGGCCGGGAGCTCATGGCCGTGGGACCCCGCGCTCCGGAGGCCCCTGTGCCCGGCCCTGCCGTTCCACAGCTCTGCCCACTGCACGGGGCTGGCCGCTTGCCAGGGCCAGGGCTGGTCCCAGCAGAAGCCCCCTCCCTCATGGTGCTGCCAGCCCTGGCACGTCTGTGTGCATGTGTGCACACAACCAGAACGGGGAAGGACAGCAAATTCCTTCTTCCCTTGGGCCAGCCACGCTTTGACGTCCCCTGTTTTTGTGCTCCTCCAGCTGCCTATGCTCTGGAGACACTCGGATGAATAGAGATGAGGTGAGGAAAGAGATGTCCACAGCAATTCGCCCTCTTCAATAAGCTGAAGCCGAGACACTGAAATCCATCATCTCACAAAGCCATCTCTATTTCAAAGCTCGCAGCACCTTCAGGTACCAAGGCCCTTGGGACACTGCACATACTGGGAAGCAAGGAACGAGGTTTTCAGTTGGATGATTCATGCAAATCCATCCAGCAGGAGGCAGGGGGTGGCAGAGGAACCCCTTCAGACCAGCCCTCACCTCACTCCCGCGTGGTGCAGGACATCTCAGAGCAGGGCTGGCACCCAGGGCAGGTCAGCCAGCACCATGGGCTGGGCACCACGTCCCCCAGGCAGCCCCAGCACCCGTGGTGACAGTGACAGCCCCACGCCCCGCAGCAGGGACGGGAGCTGTGGTAGCTTCCTTCAGAGCTGCACGTGGAGCGCTGGTGCTGAAGGTGAATACGCAGGTTTTGTCCATCCACATGTATGCGGACTGTGCGGCTCTAAAAGATATCCCCTGGGTTTCAGGGGGTGGTGAGAAGTCCTGCGGGAAATCTCTGCCAAGCTGCCAGCAGGTATGGGTGGGGTGATCTTCCCCAAAACGCCAAAAAGCGATGGCAGGTCGCACCACTGCAGGTAACAGCATCGGATCTCACACTGACATCCAGGGACAGCCCTGCGGCAGGAGGGGCAACGGGGCCATCGCACCCACAGAGCCTCCCGGTGCCCCACTCACCACCCTCTGCCTGCAGCCCCCCGGGCCGCCCCCGCTCGTCGCCTCTGCCCTGCTCGGTGGCAGCTGTCACATAAAGCACTCCCTGATTTAACAGGCGTTTGAGCCAAGGCTTCTGCCATCCTGGAGGCTCCCTCCAGCCAGGGCTTCTCGGGGAGATTAATGGCTGGGCTCTGTTCATTAGGTGTCCCTCCTGTGAACTCTGACAGCCGATCCATCCCCATTTTAATGGCATGCTTTCCATTGTTCCAGCCAGACATCCAAGGCAATTATGGATAAGCCTCCGGTGCACAAGCTGGAAGGGGCAGCGCTGGAGGAGAGGGAAAGTTGTGAACATATTTCCTGCCAGCACGACTGACTGAATGACTGATGCCCTACACATCCTCTCCTCCCACCAAACAACCCTAATAACCCAGCCGTATGCAAAGCTGCAGCCGCTGCAGGCAGCAAAATGGGGGCTGGAGGTGTGGGGTGCAGCAGCGCTGCCGGCCCAGCGCCTCCTCTCCAGGCACTTGCAGGCACCGAGCCCAGCACTGAGCACCCCGCTCCCAGGGGCCCATGGCCAGTCCTGCCCCCAGCACGGGCTGGCCAAGATCCTGCAGGATGGGGCGAGGGGCGTGATCTGCCGGGGGATCTCCTCTGAGCGCTCTGCACAGCCCAGGTGCTGCGGGGGGCCAGAGGCAGGGTGGAGCTGCCAGAACCCACCCAGCACCGCCACCCCTCCTGGGATCGGGGCCACCCCTGGGCACGGGGCCCCCAGCCCGCACCATGCTCCATGGCCGGGGGCAGCCCCATGACCCCCAGCTCAGCTCTGCTCCCTCTGTCCCGCTGGCAGCTTGAGAACCTGGGGACGCAATTGAATTCACACTCTCAGATTCAACTTGTCATCCTGTCAAGACGTTGGCACTTGAAATGATTCACAATTGCTTCCATTATAAGAATTGGGGTGTTTAGACAATCCTGCCCACCTCGCTTTCCACCCACTCCCTGCGCCTGGCGTTCCAGGCTCCCAGCTGGGTGATCCCCTCGCATCCAGCCAGGAGCAGGCGCTCCTGCCACCGCCCCGCTCACCGCGCTGCCACCACGCCCTGCGCAGCGCAGCTCCGGGGGCTGCCAGCCCATGCAGCGCATCTCGCTCCTGTCCTGAAACGGGTGAAATTTATTTAAGGCAGCATCCATCCTGTGAGCACCCTGCAGACTTGCAAGGAAATTAATAGCTCTGTTTCCTGCTTTTGTGGCGCAGAATTGTAATTCTTCACGGCACAGTAAAGAGCTGCTGAGAGTGGTGCAGGGAGGGATAAACAGGAGCAAGCCCTGCAAAGGGAAATTTAGACCTGACCTCAGGAAAACATCTGTTCGTCGCAGCGGGGCCAGCCAGAGTAAGCAGCAGCTTTCTGCAGGCAGGCGCTGAGGCTGCGCGGGGTCGGGCAGCGATGGGAGCACCCTGACGACGCTGTGTGGGTCGGAGCACGCTGCCTGAGCCCCGGCAGCTCCCAGCCCAGGGCAGGGGCAGAGCCCAGGATGGAGGCAGGCAGCGGTGCCCAGGGAGCCCCCGACCCTCCCCAGTGTGCTCCAGCACCCCACAACAACCAGCGCCAACTCAAGAGCCAAAATAACAGTAATAAAAAAGCCGTTAGAGCATTTGGAACAACATGGCTCTGAGACAAACGCAGCTCCTTGAGAAGAGCTCCGACGTTCCACACCTGAGCACTGCCCCAGCTCGAGGCCTGCCTGCGTGCTGCTCTCTGACCGCCAGCCCTGCGACTCCCACTCCTCACAAGAAGCCACCTGGGGGTTTGAGTTGCTCTGAACCAGAATCTCTCTAAATCTCCCCAAAGCACTGCAGCTGTGCGCAGCTGTGTCCTAACAGCGTTGGCCAGCCCCCCCCCCACAAACACAGTGTTCTGAGGGCAGGTGCTGCTGCATCCTCTCAGCCCTCACCTGCAGAAAACCTGCCCCAGACAGCAATTAAACAGGACCTCTGAAGGGAGTTTTAAAGCTAAGCTTGTTTGTTTGTTTGTTTGTTTTCTCTTTCTTTTGTATGTTAGCACCCCTTTTTGTGCTCTGAAAATATAAAATAGTATTGCAATGCTTAAACTGTACTCTAAAAGACATCAGTCAAAAGTATGCAAAATTTGTAACAGGAACAGAATTCATCACGTTGTGCACATTAATATTTCCTATTCTGAGTTCCATGACAGAGCGCACATCAAGATGTATTACGTAAAATGGGCAAGTGAAATCCAATTGCGTCTGAGTTTACATTGGTATCGGAAACTTAACTTTTGCTTTTTCAAACTTTTTTTAGATTTTCAATCCATCATTTCACTGTTGAGCTACTGTTGAAGAGATTGCTTTTGGCACTCGTGTTCCCCACCCTGCACGCAGACGCTTTTGAGGTATTTCACAAAACGCGAGCCGCTGTGTGACGGCGCGCTGCTGTCCCCCACCGAACCAGATGCTCACTAGATGCCCGCAGACGTTACTGCAGTTTCGGAACGCCCGATTCCTTCCTTTGAACGCAAAGCGAGCAGCACCCCTTGTGCCGTGCGCTTCCAGCAGAGATCTGACTAACGCCATGGCTGCGCTCAGCTCTGCGGGGGCCCCGGTCCCGCAGCAGTGGCCGGGGGGGGGACGCTCTGCCTGCAGGGCTCCGGGGAGAGAACCTGGCCCAGCCCTCGCTGAGCACGAGGCACCTCTGTGCCTGGCATTCCCCTGCCCCTGTCCCTTCCACAGACCAGCTGCTCCCACCG
>VXAV01010001.1:268672-283607 GCA_013399715.1 Alectura lathami | reverse complement strand
GGCAGCCTGATCCAGTGGGTGGCAGCCAGCCCACGGCAAGGAGTTGGGACTGGAGTTGGGCTTTAGGGTCCCTGCCAACCCCAGCCACTCTGTGATTCTGTGATTCATTATTTTAAAAAGCCAGCAGGACGTTGGTGGCTAATCACAAGGAAGTGCACAGCCCAGCTTCTCTACAGCAAGAGCTTCTTCCAGCTCAGCCTGGCTGCCTGGGCTCTGGGAACAGCGAGTGTTCCTCAGTGCAGGAAACGGGCTTCAGGGCCCTGCAGCACAGCACCTTGCTTCCCAGGGAGATGGAAAAACGTCCTGTGGGGAGAGAAATTGCTAAGGAAGGAGCAGCAGGGCCAGAGCTATGGTAAATTGTGTTGTGGAGCACGTGGTGCTCGCCAGAGCCAAGTCCTGCAAAGGGCTGAGACAAAAGCTGACCTCATTTGGGGCCATCTCTGTGCTGTAAAGGGGCCTCTGATCAGCAGTCTGCATGCCACGGCAAGAAAATGACTTGAACCCTTGATGCGAGTGGGTGAGTCCCTGGTCACCAAAGCATCCACATGCAGAGGGCAGGCCCTGGGCAGCACTCAAGTCCCCAGGTTAAGGATGGGAGATGCCAGAGAGGAGCCACAGGCACAATCTGTGTGCTGCCCAGTGCATGCAGCGCCTTGTGCAAGAGGCAAGGGTAGCCCCAAGCTCTCCTCTCCCCCTCCAGCCATTCCCAGGGCCCTGGTGCAGCCTCTCGTGCCCAGCTGGTGCCTCACCCCGGGATGGCCATGCCAACATGGGCTGGGCCTGGAGCAGTTACTCCCGAGGGATGAGCAGGCGATGTGGCAATGCCCACAGCCTGTTGCAGCTGTGCAGAGGAAGGGGGGCGGTGGTGTGCATCCCATAGGGCAGCACAGCTCCTGGCGCCAGCTCTGAGCTGCCCCTTGTGCCTTTGGAGGTAACTCCTTTGTGCCAGTGGGTGGGAGCTGCTGGGTGCAACCTGGCTGTTTGGGGCCACTGCTGCCCAGCCCTGAGCCCTTGGCATTGCTGCCCTTAGGGCAACACTGCAGAACCAGCGGCAGACGAAGCTCTGCACGGGGGCTGGCTCCTGCCCCGGTGCTGGGCGGCTGCAGGGAGCAGCTGGCTGCTGGCAGCGTTCCTGTGCTGTCGGAGCGCTGAGCTCCCCTGTGAGGAAGCGCTGAGGAGGCTGGGGCAGGAGGTTAAGCGAATCGCAGCAGGGAAGAGCAAAACCAGAGCAGCAATTAGCACCCAGCACTCTTTCTGCTCCTGAGCTTGCCCTTCACAAACAGCCTGCCTTTTTTCTGCCCACAGCAGCAGAAGAAGAGCTGTGCTGCTACAGTCACAGCTAACGCACGTTTCACTGGAGGTGTTGGGAGCTGTTTCCTGCTCCTTAAGAATTAAAAGGTTTTTTTTAAGCTCCCTCCGGTAGGCTCAGGAAGAAACCACTCCAAAGCGATGCTCCCTCTTTTCTCAGTAGGATTAAGACTCATGAAACTGAAGTGAGGTTAGGAAATGGTTTAAAAGGGGAAGAGGGAAGAAGTGAGTTTAAAATACTATTTTTCTCTCCTTCCACTGATTCCTGAAGCAATAGGGAAAGCCGTAGTAAAGCCAGGGGTCTGTGACAGGAAAGCAAAGCCTGGTAGTTAGCAATTCTCATTAACAAAACCCATCTTCTCTGAGGAAAAAATAGAAACATAGTTGCAACAGATAACCTGAAGCCTGATGGTTCCAGCCATTTGTCATCTGCAGTTGAGCTTCAGCCTTACCCTTTGTTACTGTCACGGGGTCCTCCACATCAAATAAACCGATTTCTCACCTTCAGTTCCATTCCTTTACTACTGCACAAAACTCTCACTTTGGAGAGGAGGCTAGGGTGCATTTCCATGCTCTGGCTGACCTTTATCAGAACAGTTTTGTCCTTACAAAATCTAGCAGAAGTTAGGTGAGCTCACAGGGAACTAAATCCTGCAACAGGTCTTACCTGGACAGGCTATAGCTCACAGTACAGGGCTCTGTGGAAGACGGTGCCAATGAGCAGTTTCCCATCATAGACTGATGCCACCGAGGTCCCCTGCAGCACGGAGCCATCCTCGGCGTAGACGCGCGTCACTGTGGGCTGCTCCGCCAGGATGTTCTGGACACGCAGGACCTGCGGGGACACCAGTACTGAAATGGCTGTGGATGGAGCGAACAGCAGGGCGTTAATTTAAGCAAATTAAGCCCATCAGCTGCTGCTAACTGCGATGGCTTTACTATGTGACTCCTGTGATGGGGCCACAGATTCTGCCTCTGTGAAGCATGGTCCAGGAAGAGGAATATGCACATTTTCCTACAGGCTAAAATTTACTTAACACCTGCTCATTTCCATGCTTTTTCCAGACAGAGTAAACAAATGCCCAGTATCATAAGTCTAGAGCTATAAATGAGGATAGTTTTGACAAGTGTCCCGTAGGAAGCTTCAGACAATGCTAAAATCAACTGGAGGCAATCAGCCACCTGCACGCCCTGTCATGCTCCAGCAGTGGCAGGGGGAAGAAGCATTGCGGTGTCACCTGCTGAGGCACCACGCCTGCAGACACCATTTCATGAGAATGCTCCTGGCCCTGCTCTGCGCTCAGCCAACACTTTAGTTTGGCAAAGAGGTGCTGGCTCAGTAATTAACACAGTTCATCAAAATCTGATTGTGCAGCCACAGCTGGACAGAAAGCAGCCTACAGAGTCCGGAATGACTGAACAACCAAGTGGAAATTACTCAGTTGTCTCCTAAGGATCTGAATAGTTGTTTGTAAAGTGAATGTGTGCTGCTCAGGTTTCCCACATGAGATCAGAAGCTCTCAACTGGGAGCCAGCGCAGTCTTTGCCTTCACAGAGGCTGGCCGGGCATTTCTCTCCATAATGCAGTGGCTAGGTTATAGCAGGGTGGTTTGGACAATGCCACTTTCTGGCACAGATGTAGCCCAGAGACCAAGGTCATCTCCTAAAAGGCACCTCAGAGGCAGGAGGGTTTTCTGGATCGTAGTAGAACAGCTTCATCCCATTGGGATGACATCCTATCCAGATGTCCCCAGTGTCAGGGTCGACAGACAAGTTATCGACAAGAGTGTCCAGCTGCAGCGTCTGTCCAGCACAGAGGGAAAACAAGAAGAGGAGATGTTAAAGCATCAAAAGCCCTGGAAGCTAATCTGTCTGAAATTCCCATATGCCTCTTTTTTTGGAACTGCAGCACCTTACCTTCACATGGGTTAAATTCCAATTAGTGTGCTTTTCCATAACATGGACATTATGATCAGCTATATCTGCAACATAGATGTACCTTCAAAAGAAAGCACCTCTTAGCAACATGCATGAGTAAGCAGATACCAAAACCAGTCAGTTCCTCTTGTGTAAGCCCAGTTCTTCCTGTGAGGAATTCCAGCTCACAGTCCTTGCATAGTAATAGAAATGTCAAGCAGGCCAGAGTGCACTGAACCAGAGCCAGCCTGCTGGGACACTAATGTAGCTCCATGCTGTGCCAATTCTTCCATTATGACACTGAAACAGGCTTTGGATTGCCATATCCCCAAATCTACTTTTTTTTTTTTAATTTAAGGTTACCTGTCTAAACCACACAACTGGCTAACATGGGGCTACGGAACTTAGGGCTGTAGAGCATTCTCCACTTTCAGAAAGTCTGCCCCATTAATCCTTGCAAGCAATGTACACAGACTCCTGCATCAGCCAGTTAAAATGCAACAGCCTTTGCTCTCATTGCATACAGACCACCACACAGAGCAAGAAGTGTTGCCTGCAGGTAAAGACAGAGACATTTCTGTTCTACAAACGCTTTGCATCGGTTATGTTCTACAGGTAGCACCTTGCCTCACACGAGCCAGTTTAGCCACTGACCGCAGAGGCCCCGTGTGTCCAAACTAGGATTTCAGGATTCTTGGGTGTGGTTGAGCAAAACCTGAGGCAAGGAGAAACTTACTTTTTATCAGGTGAAATGTTGATTCCATTGGCTGAATAAAACCCAGATGCTACTTCTTTAACTTCCTTTGGACTGTAGTAAACAACATTCGACCAAGTTAAACCCAGGAACACTTCCAAGAACACCAGGATGAAGTCGGAGAAGTAGTGGTCATTGGTAGCATAGAAGCTGTCCGGCCCCACAGCTACTACATCATTCACACTGAATAAAAGAAGAGAGAGAAAGGAAGAAAAGGATGAAAGGACGGGTGCAAAGAAGCATTGTAGGATTGTGCAGAATCCAGCCAGGACACAGTCACTCCATGGTCACGGAGGGGCTGCAATTACAGCGTTTACATCAAATCACAGCTTTTACAATAACTGTGTTACTTAGAGTCCCCTTTTTTACTTCTAGTTTCTTTTTTATGGGCCAGAATCGTGCAGTGCAGAAAGCTGAACAGGAGGGTAGGACATAAACTGAAGATCTGCCCCCCTGTTTACAAGCCCATGGAAGTTTTTCTCTTTTGATTACATTCAGGTGGAAACCAGAAAACCAGTAGAAGTTGTGACAACTTTATCTTTCAGGCTACCTTTATCTTAGAGCCATTTTGCAGTAGTACAGACCAAGAAATTTCATATGCAAAAACGAGAAAAGAAAAAGCTAAGAGTATGTTTATTTTTAAAACATACCAAATTCAGAATAATAAAGTATATGAAGATTCCTATCTGCAATGAGAATGTGTTATATGAGAGAAGAAATGGATTCCAAACCAATCTAACTCACTGGCATCAGTCACAGTGGAGCTTAAGATTGATATATTGGTAAAATTATTAAAAATCTCCTTACAGAAGAGACTGGAGGAACACAGTTTTTAATGGCATGGATAAGAAGTAATTAATAAGAGAAACCAGAAATCTGGTTAAAGAGAAAGTATCTCATATGAATAATGCCCTAAAACCAAAATCATCCTACTTTGGATTTTACCAAAGAAGCTTGTTCTTTTGGAGACAGAATATGTTTGGCTTCAATACCTTGTCAGAAGGTCGTGTCGAATGGTTTTCAGATGTACGAGAGAATTGTCATCTTCTACAAATTTAAACAATTCTACTGTGCTCTTCAGGTGTGGATGATTCACAACAAAGAGGTACACGGTGTCATCTTAAAAGAAGGAAATGAAAAAAGCTGAATTTCACTAGATTTCTGCAACAGTAGTACAGGACAATGATGGGTTTGGTTCATTTCCCTCCGGGCTCTTCTGAGGCAGAATGATAAGCACCAAAGTGCACCAAAGCAATGTACCAAAGTAATGCAGGATGCCAGTGCAACTGGATCCAGATCTCCAGAGACCCTTTGACTGGGCTCACCATGTAAAGAAGATTTTTACTGCTTCCACCACAGTAGAAATAAAGTAATCTCTGTGCCCTGGACACTGGGTTTTGCAGTCTGATGCCCTAGAGTGACTGGTTGTATGAAACAGCCACAGCTAGCAGGGAAG
Organism: Alectura lathami; assembly: GCA_013399715.1. NCBI lineage: Eukaryota > Metazoa > Chordata > Aves > Galliformes > Megapodiidae > Alectura > Alectura lathami. Next base: position 278,172 of record VXAV01010001.1, on the reverse strand, counting down.
AAGGGCTGGAACCCCAGCAAATGTAGGACGCTTGGTTTATTTACCACATTGTCTGAGAAAATGGTCCACAAGCCTTCTCTCATTCTCTCTGTAAAGCTGCAGTCCCTCTACCCAGCTCTGCTAAACTGGCCGCCACCAATTTCTCCAACACTGCTTCTCTTACAGGGTGCGTGCCGTGGGATGCAGGTGAAGCTGCACAAACGGGTCTCTTCCTCTACGTCCTTTCTAATGGACTTGCTAAAAGCCCCAGTGAAAGGATGGGGGAAAAGAGGGAAGAAGAGTGTGAAGAATCTTTTTATTGGAATCTTTTTATTGCCACGGGAGAGCACTCGCTGCCTCTTGCCTGGTTGCTACTAGTCAGTGAAGCACGGAAAACATGTATCCTGAAAACCCTTGAACCCAAGGGTGAGACAGACATAAAATGGCAAAATAAACCTTGTTTGGCTCTCAACTCTTCAGATATCTCCCATGTTTTCCTTCCTTTCAGTACAGAGTGCATCCTTCTGTCTGGGATGGCCTGAGACCACCTGCAATGATGTTTGCTTCAGCAGATGATCTTTAAAAAGGAACCCAAAAAGACCAAAAGCCCAAAATACTTTTCTCTCCCACTGAGTGCAGGCTTTTGGGTGTACAGTGCAAGGTCCCAGAGAGACTTCTGCTTGTGCCCATGAGGCTGAGGCTTACCACCGTCTCAGGTTAAAGCTCTCCTTACCTTTGTCTATGTAAGTGCTGATCCCATGAGGGTTAAATGATGCCAGATCAAACCCACGGCTGATTCTCAGTTCAGCTGCTCTTGGCTTTTCTTCATTCAAATCCATCAAAAATATTTCACCTGGCTTGTCTGGTGCAAAGCTCTTTAATCCTGGGTATTTCAAGCCCTGTAAAATCAAAACGTAAGAAGATCACTTCTGGCAGAAAGGTAAGAGGAACACAAGATGGCTGGAAGTGCTGGGGCCCTGTTCAGGCCTGCCAGCAGACACCAGGCTTGCCTTCTGCTCCAGCCACCAGCCATGATGTCGCACAGGGACGGGCTCTGCTGTCCCCGGTGAGCCCTGAGGTCACAGCTGGAGGGAGCAACATGGCCCTGGGCCCAAGGAGCCATGCTGCTGGGCACAAGGCCTTCTACACCTGTGGTGGCACTACAGCCACCACCGCCGTGCCAGCCCAACTCCTGTCCTTCCAGGCAGGACAGGGACAGTCCCCCTGCCACTCCTCCCGGCTCCCCACATCCTCCAGCTACCACAGAGGTGCCACAGCCCCGAACACTGGTTGTGGTTCCTGAACACTGTGCAGAGCAACCCTGCCCAGGCCTCAGGCATCCCCATCGGCCAGCACCGATGAGCACGGTGCAGGGCTGGGCCTGCTGCACCGGGAGACACTGAACCCCCCCGGGCCTTCAGCCAGCTTCAGCACCACTCTGGGGCAACACGGTCCATCCAGACTCTCCCTGTGTTTCAAACCGCTCCATGAACAGACACACTGGGGGACTAACTGGAAGTCCAGCACGGCCAAATGCATCCAACTGAAACGTGGTAAAGCCATGGTGAAGGGCTGTGCTGTGGCAGCTTACAGCTTCTGACAAGAGCTTTGTGGTGTCCTCAGAGCACATAAAAGAAAAAATCAGCTCTTGGTTTAGAAAATATCTCCTATGCCTCCCCTCCTGACCGCAAATGAAAGCTGGAGCACCTATAGCCTAGAGGCTAAAAAATCAACCAGGAACAACAAAATCAACAGACAAAATCTGTGTTGTGTTTGTTTGTTTGTTTGTTTGTTTGTTTGTAAGATGATAGGAGTTAACACACCTTTTCAACAAGGGAGGGGCTTGACATTTCAACATTTCAAGTGAGCAGTGTGAAAGAACCTCAGGGTTACGCAAGTGCAATGGGATACATGAGTAAGAGCCGCCACCAGCACCTCTGTGCTGAGGAGTGCACTTGCTCAAGCAGAAGGGAATGCTGGTGAACACGGCTCAAGTCCGGGCTGCTCCCAAGGAGCCAGCCAGTATCGCAGGAAAAGAGCCCATCTTGCAGGTTTCACCTACTGCCTCTGCAGAGAGCGAAGAGCCAGCCCCTGCACAGAGAGGGACACTTACGGAGCTGATGAAAGCCAGCCCATTAGGAAGGATGTCGATGTCTTCTGAACCAGTTTCTGCAAGACAGAGATAAAACAGTTTCTGTGAAAAGTCATTGAACATTCCCCACTGAAAAACCTCCCAATTAGCACAATTCCAGCTCACACAAATTCCACTTTCTGATACAGGTACACGACAGATAAAGCTCAGGGGAAAAAATCAGTGGAGTATTAAAAGCTAGAGCAGCGCTCCAGGTGAGGTAACGACCCTGGAGTCACCTCCTTTCTGGAGGCCTACAGGACCCCCCAGCACCACACACCCTGTGCAATGCAGGGTGAGCCACCTACTCCTGGCAGCTCTGCTCTGCAGCAAGCAATTAGCGCAGGCTCCAGATTAAGGGGTTTCCAGGGCAGAGCCACAGGATACTCTCAGCCTCTGTGCCTGCGTAAGGCAACACAGGGAATTTCACACGCTAATTCTCGCACTTGAGCTGGGACATGTTGTTATAGAGGGACAGGCAAATATTTAGTTAAAGCTCTGGAGTGACTGAGAGCCTGTTCCATCTTTAACAGCTAAGGGCTCTCATAGTTACACTTTTAACTGCGGGTAATCACTTCCAATATTGCCAGTTTCTCTAGTTCCTGTAATATTTTCCCCTGCTAGGGAATTAAAAAAAAAAAAAAAAAAAAACCCTTTAGCAAGAGCACTAAAGTAATTTGAGGTTTTCATCAAGCACCCTCCACAGAGTTTTTGGTCTGATGCTGGAGCAATCATTCAGCGGTTCTGCTCCAGTGGGGAGAGGAGACCCGTTGTGGGAAGGCTCCATGCTCACTGGCACGCACAGCAGGAGACGAACCGATTCATCAGGTATCAGAAACTGTTACCTGCCCTTCATTGCCTAATTTGCCACATGAATGGATTGTTCATCGGATTATCTAAATAGGTAGGGGCTTTAAAAACAGTTCAAGATACCAAGAAAAATTGCTGTCTATCCTAGCAATATGATTTATTCTGTCCTTTATTTTATCTTAGTATGCTGTGTTCTGCTGATGCATCCAACAAAAAACCGCACCTGGGTTTCATGTCCAAAGCAAGTGAGTATCATGCCTATATCCCATTAATTGCTCCAGCATACAAGTATTTCCAGCAGTTCTGCAGTAGCTTCTTGATCTTCAGGAATTACCGCAGGGCATGTGGTTAGTTTATTATAAACCAACAACATGATTATGCATCCATAAAATTCAGAAGATAGTGTTTATTCGGCAAATACAGCCCTTTCTACATATTTGTGAGTGAGGTTTAGGATGACCTTCAATTTTCTTGTTTGTTCGGTGTCTGCATCTTTGCTTATATTGCACAACATTTGAAAAGCAGAATAGACCGAAGTCTTCAAAAAGAGAGAGAAAGAAAGGATGAAATTGTGCAGAAATAAAAGGGTCCACTAGATAATTGCTCCATTTACTGTGGGTTTGCTTCCTTTACTTTTGATGCTTTGCTTTTAACGTATTGGCAACAGATTGTACTGGATGTGTGTTTCTATGTGTAGAATGGATAGCTGAAGATTGTTTTGCTCATAGCTGATCCAGCTCATTACCTATGTCCCATTTAAGAAGCCACAAGGAATATTTTAAAGATTAAAATGAAGACAGACTCTTTATTCAATTGTCTCATAGCATTTCAAAGGAAAAAGGCCCAGGGGATGCACATGCAGAAACATATCTTAATGCAAAGCCACCCACGTGAATGAAATTACAGATCTGAGTACAGCAAAAGCCCTGCTCTGAACCGTGCTGCCTATGCAGCACCTAGACACTAAGGCTCCTTGGTCTCTCTGAATAATAGAGCCCTCCCTGTCATATGAAATGAATTTTGGAAGACATTTGTGTGGGCATGCAAACTTTTAGATTTGCCTCAATGCATTTTATTTCTATTTTTGCCACATCAGATTGCTGAGTTAGCTTCACAGTTTGATTTTTCTGATGAGCAGCAGATGACAGAGTTAAGCTGAGGCGAGGGGCACAGCGCAGTGCGAAGGGCCAGAGTTCCAGGAGCCCAGGCACAAGCAGAAATGAAGCTCTGTAAATTGATCTGCTGCAGCCTCCCAGGAAAGCCAGGTTCTCAGAATCCACCTAATCTCCACGTAAACGTCAGGCACAAACTACGGTTGTGATTTCCAGCTCTTCTTTCCTCAGAGTAAGGATTCCGCAAAACTCTTGAAAGACTGCAATAGTACGAAGTGAAGACTGACACGCTTAAAGGAATCACTCAGAATTTATTTTTATCTGAATCATCACCAAACTCGTATTATTCTGAGTTCTGTATGAGTAAATCACAGCTCAGTCTTGAAGACTTGGAAAGTTTTTTTCAAATGCAATTTCTAATGACTTCTTCTGCACATAACCTCAGGCAAAGGAGCTCTGCACACAGTCATTCACTGCAGTAATTTGACTTTACAAAGATGTTTGATTCCTGACAGGAGGAAGAAGCAAGATTTACAAAATCAACACAGTGACTCACAAAGCTCAAAGGTGAGAGGCACTTGTCTCACCCAAAGACTTCTTAGCCCATGCAAAATCCATGCAAATTTCAACAGAATGCAAGACATTTCCGAAAATACTAGGGGGGGGAGGAAACAGCCATTAAGCCTGTATTAAGTTTAAAAAGAGTAATCCGGGGGAGAGGGAGATATATCACGTGTTTAAAGCCATCAGTTTTATACTCTGGTTATACTAAAGGGAAAACAGATAAATAAATAAATAAATATTCCTGTGCGCTGAACACATGACCTAAAGTACAAAGTCAACATTTCAGCCGCCCAGCTGAACCTCTTCACAAACCCGGCTGAGATGACAAATATGACCCCTTGCTCTTTGAAACCTCACGGCTGCCTTGCGCAGGTGCACTGCAGGCCCGCCCAGCGCACCGGCCCCTGCTAAACCCCATAAAATCAGGCCCTAAGGAGGAGACCCTGCCACGGGGCGGGCAGCTCCTTTGCTGCATGCCTGTGGTGCTCCCTGAAGGCTTTCCCCTCCAGCGTGGCCTGTCCCAAAGCTGCCACCAGCTGACGGCACCTGGAGGCACCAGCACCCACAGCTGGACGCTGAGCGATGTCCTGAGTGGCCTAACAAAGGAGACGTGTTTGCAAGGCACTCACCATCAAAATAAATAGTGAAAAGGAACAGAAGGATTAAACACCAGTGACAAAAACTAGGGTGCCAAACAACTAGTTTTTCAGTTTAATTTTCTTCCTGCGACTTCTCCCCACCTGAAAGCCCCATTGGCAAAGTACGCCTGCCACTGAAATAGCACTTTGCTGTCGGGACCAGGCTCAGAAGCTGGGTCTAACAGCCGGCTTCAGAATGAGACTGGACAAAAGCGGCAGGCTCGGGGGTTTTGAACACGTACCGATCCCTTTGATTAGCCGGCAGCTGGGGAGGGGTACGGGGTCAATCTCCCGCGTAGCGTTGAGTCTGCTCCTGCAAGAGGGAAGAGCAGGTTAATGGCAGGTTGACGGCAGGCAGTCACCACCTAACAGGTAGCGCTCCTGGCTGCCTCTGCTTCACAGCCTGCTGTATCTTAGCAGTGAAGCAGATGTCAAACACTGAACAAGCAAAACCCAGAACTGACAACAGCAGTTGCTCCAAACCACCACAACGGTTACATGCTTCCAGAGATTGATTCTCCTGTACTGAGTGCCTCCAGGAACTCAGCCCTGTTCAGCAGCTTTCATGGTCTTGTGTCACCCACCGCAGCGAAAGCAGCAAACTAACACTTTCTTCAGGTTTCAGCCACTAAATATAGCAGCACTCTGCAGTCAGGACCAGTGCTCGGGATCGGGAGAGGGCAGCCTTCTACCCCAGACCACTGGCTATTTTGGTGGCCAGGCCACCAGCAGCTGCACTTTTCCATTTCTTGTTCTGCATTCAAAAGCAGCAGCAGTGTTGTTCAAGGCACAAATGCTCTTGTGCAAACAACAAGCAGGACTTGGCAGTACGATTTTCAGGACTAATTCCTCTGTCTCTTCTTCTCTCCCACCCACTGCACTACCCCTCAGCAATGCTTACTTCACTCCTGAACACCTACAGAATTTGATCTACGGGTTCTGCTTTACAGAATGAGGCATCTCCCCCTCTTTGCCCTGGTGAGGCCACATCTGGAGCACTGTGTCCAGTCCTGGGTTCCCCAGCTCAAGAGAGACAGGGAACTGCTGGAGAGAGTCCAGCAGAGGGCTACAAGGATGGCTGGGGGCCTGGAGCATCTCCTGTATGAGGAAAGGCTGAGAGACCTGGGGCTGTTCAGCCTGGCGAAGAGAAGGCTGAGAGGGGATCTGATCAGTGCTTATAAATATCTAACGGCAGGTGTCAAGAGGATGGGGCCAGGCTCTTTTTGGTGGTGTCCAGCGGCAGGACAAGGGGCAATGGGCACAAGCTGGAACCCAGGAAGTTCTACCTGAACACAAGAATGAACTGCTTTACTGTGAGGGTGACAGAGCACTGGAACAGGCTGCCCGGAGAAGTTGTGGAGTCTCCTTCTCCGGAGATATTCCCAACCCTCCTGGACACTTTCCTGCGCTGCCTACTGTAGGGAACCTGCTGTAGCACTGCAGCCCCCTGCTGGGGGTTGGACTGGGGGCTGGACTAGATGATCTCCAGGGGTCCCTTCCAACCCCTACAATTCTGTGATTTACAGACAGGCGTTTACACATAGGTTCCTCTCTCTCCCTCTCCTCCACTGCAAGATGTCTGTGGTACTCTGTGAAAGGCCCCTCACTACCAGGACTGCTGTATTTGACCGTGGTACTCTGCAGTGCCATGAGCACATATGTTGTGCTTCTATGTAAAAATGTCAGACTAGTGTCCTAGATATTTTTCCCCCTGAAAGAAAGCTTTTAAACTAACGTTTTCTCTTCCTCTGCTTACCAGCTGTGCATACGTATTGAGGGTATACTTGCAACAAGTCTGGCAAATTCTGAATGCAAAAATCCCATAGTGAAATCTAGCCCTGTCTATGCTACAGTTCTAGGTGCAAACTGAACAGCAGTATCAATCTGTGTCATGAGAAAGACGTAATGCAGCCGAGCACTGCATTGTGTGTCAGTCCTGCATTCTTTAATCACCTCATTATGGATTCTAACTTCCTTCAGTGCTGTACTGCTGACACAGGTCATTAGCATCAGGCCAGAAGAAAGGACTAAAGGGGCAGGGGAGAGCAAGGAAATGAACCGAGAAAAACTCCCCTTAAAGCTCACCCCCAGCTCAAGAGCGCTCCCAGCCCCCTGCACGACCCAACTCAGACTTGGGGCAATCATGCCATGCGTTCACACTGCTGCTTGCCTGGTGCTTCTGCCTTTCCCACTGCAGGAGCCCTTCCCCAGAGGTCTGCAAGCCTTAACAGTGCCAAAAGCACAGCAGGAACCCAGCCAGCAGCCGAGGGGAGATGATGATATCCCGACGGCATTCCCAGGGAAATACTTTGTGAACTGGAATGAGAGTAATTCAAAAGGACACTGGTCACAAGCTTACAGCACACACAGAGGCTTTTTCAAAATGTGTCAGTTTATCTAGCCCGGGCAGTCTTAGCTACCAAGCCAGATGGCCTAGATAGCTAACCGGCCTTCCGAAAACACATTGGGCATGCAGACCGGGGGATGCAGCTTCAGGAAAGTGGGAGCTCTGCCTCTCAGTGCAGCCCCGGCACTTGGCACCTCTCCCACCTGGCTCCTTGCTCCAGTTCCAGCCCTCCACCCCCGTCCCACTTTGAGACACACAGCAGGCATTTTCTCTCCCTGAGCAGAGACCTGTTACATATTCAAAGATCGTTCTCTCACTTTTCCCCTTCTGTAGGCTAAGCAGCCCCAGAACTTTCCTTTTTTCCTGACAGAATTCAAAATCCCCTCTCATTGTTGAGTTTGCTCCCAGTTCTCTACAAACTGCCAGCATCTTTCTGGAAGCACACTGCTGCTCTGAGCACAGAGCATAAGCTAAGGGTCATATCAGCACCGAGTGTCATGGAATGACAACATTGTGTGTGCACAAACGTGGACAATAGATAGTGTTCACACAGGCATTGTTCATGCACATGCAATCAGTATTTGTTCATGTATATACATGTGGGAGCATTGTGTGCACGTATGAACAATTACATATGTGTACACCATTCTGAGGAACACAGGAATGCAGTATAATTCATGGTCTTCCTTTGGAAATGGATTAGCAACTTGAACATGTCAATAGGAGAATGCATGTAACTCCAGTCAGTAAAGCACAGGAACTTCTTTTCCACTGCACAAGCCTTACTCAAGAACATTTTGTAGCTATCAGTGATATAACAGAGGCATAAACAAACCTGATTAAAGAAGAATTAGGTCTGTAGGACTTGTAGCAATTCCTCATGCCTAATCTTCTAAGCATTTCAGGGATACTCATATGGTATTGTGCAGACCAAACTCCAGCGAGCAGCAAAAGGCTTTGCTGGATTCTTGCCTACAGGTGGGAGTGGTGCCGGGGTGGGGCCTAGCAGGAGGCTCCCCAGGCTGCACTACAATGATCTCGGGGCACACTTACATGCAGCTGTGTGCTCCCAGCTCCCCGACCACCCTAGGAGTGCTGCTGCTTGCTGGGAACACAGCGTGCAGGAAACCCTGCAATGTGCACTGGGGATCCTGTTTTAAACAGGAGATGCGGCTTTACCTGACTCCCAGCGTTGCATTCGCTTGGCAGAGGGCTGCCCTGCTCCTCACAGAGCCTTGAAGAGCCCCAGCCCAGCTCTGCCTGCCCAGCCCGTGGCACCTAAGGCAGGAGGGTCTGGAGGTCAGCACGGTGCTCGCTGGGTGCCAGCAGGCACTGGATTTGTTGCAAGGGGCAGGGACACCTGTGCGCGGGGCTGCAGGGACTGCAGACCTTCTGTCCTTAGCTGCAGTCAGGGCAAACCCTCAGGTAGAGCTGGGCGTCCTTGCTTGGGCGCCGGGCATTCAGCTCCTCAGTACAGCGATGTAGCCGCCTTGCAACAAAGTAATTCACCACCACTTTTCTGGCCTTCACCAACCGGTTACACCTTAACTGGCTTCGGAGCTGCAGCGGTCCCGTGGGCTGGCTCTGGCTGGGCATTTCAGCGCAGGGCGAGCAAGCACCCGACTCAGGATTACAGAGGTCCGCAGAACTCAGCGGACACCTCTGAGTCGCAGGGGCCGTCGTTAGCCAGAGGCCGCCTTCAGCAGAGCATAGCCCAGCTGCTTCCCGCACCCCGATTCCCACGTGCTGTTCGGAGGTGAGAGAAGTCCGCAGACACCGGTTTGGGCGCTCCGCAAAACCACCGGCGGGGGCCCCCTGCCTCCTCTTCCCTTGGGGAAGCCCCTTTCCCTCGGGGACGACGGGGTGGCCGTGCACAAGGGCGGCCGCCCACGGGAGCTGCGCCCCGGCCCCGCGCCCCC